>CM076584.1:466266437-466503451 GCA_034641835.2 Pinus albicaulis | reverse complement strand
AAAATAAGCCTTGGTGGAGTTAGGGGTTGGGAAAAACAATTTCGCCAAACTTAAATCACTACATCTGCTTCTGTGTTGGTTGATACAGTTGGGCATTCGAACTATTCAGATTTTTGGGCATTCTTTGAACATTGTCAAGTGGTTCAACAAAGATTTCATGTGCCAAATTTATCTATTAATTCCTATCCTTGAATAAATTTGGAATCTAAAAAATTCTTTTACTTACATTTATGTCTCTCACATTTATAGGGAGTGGAATGTTGCTACAGACCTCCTTTCTAAAGAGGGCATACAACAAGTTCTGGGCAGTTGGAAAATAAAAGAAACATGTGTAGAGAGTCTGGTTGAAATGGATCGAGCCCTTATCTATGATTTTCCTTTCACTTATGGACAGTCTTTAGTTTTTTACACTGTCTACACAAACCATTGTATATATCACCCTGTTGTATTTGTTTTCTTTACAAAACATTACTTTATATCATACCTTTTATATGGTTTTAGCCAGTCGCTGGACCTGTTTGAGCTCGTTTCCTCATAAGAGGGATTTCAAGTCCTACTGAAAAGAGATTATGTGTTTTGGCTCACACCGTGGGGTGTTTTCCTCCTTTTGGGAGCCTTGTTATGTTTCGGGTGTGGCTGAGCATAGACTAATTTCTCTCTTGAGCAAGCTTCAGTCAAAGATCTGGTATTTCTACATTATTTTTTGAGATTTGGCTGTGATGGAAACAACTTTATGGATATGTTTTCAGTGCTTCTTCGCAAGACACAAAATATATAGAATGCATTTAGCATGCATTTGGTAATCTTTTTATTCTTAATGAAATGTATTAATTTTTTTATTGGAAAACATATTAATTGAATAATAAATAATTAACAAAAATATTAATATGTAATCAATCATTTAAATTGAAATATAGATTATTATTGATTTTTTTATCAAACAAAATTGATCTTTATTTTAATTAAAAAAATTTCATTTTATATATTAATATAATATTTGTTTAGTAATAATCATTTATAAAAAAAAACTGGAAAAAGTATTAGAATTTTATGTCGTTATAAAAAAATTTATGAATATATATATCTATATATATATATATATATATATATATATATATATATATATACACACACTCTTTTTTATTACATATTTCATGTATTATTTACTCATTAAAATCAATTTAAAATATTATATTATTTAAATAAAAATATTTTAATATAGAGAAAAAATGTATGTAGAAATAGAAACGATGCCCCGAAAATCGTTACATCAACATCGGGGGATAACCACCCGGTCTGGACCTTAATACAGCTCCTTTTCCATTTGGGATGGTGGCTCCGACTGGATATAATGGGACCAGTTTCCCAGTAATGAATAAAAGGGGTAGATGAATGATTGGTTTTCTAATAAGTGATAATGAATGGAGGACTTAATCTATAAGCGAAAACGTAAATGACTATTTTATCCCGGGAAGCTTCTATTCTTAAGTGCAACGTTTGGTGATCTGTGTTCGTCGATAGGCATATAGATGACACTATTCAATAAACAAAGACATTTATTTAAATAATAATTACTTCGTTCAAATAGTTGAACGAAGTAATTGATAAAACATTGTTACAATTATCTTTTTATATTACTAATACATGAATGATTAGAAGAATAGCAAACTGTAAACATCCAGTAGTGGAAAGTATAAAGATTGCTGTTAAAACACATTCATATATTCAATAATAGCAAGAATAATCAAACAACAATTTACATAAAAAGAATAAATTCAGACATAGATAATAGTACCATATGAGCTGCAAATCTTTCCCAACGTTAATCGCAATTTGAATTCCTTCTTCCGACTCAGAAATACTTTTAAATAAAGGCAGTAGTGCACATCCACATAAAAGCTTCGTTATCAAAATTTGGAAAAATTGGTCCAGTTTTCATAAAAAAAATATGCCTGAAGTACAGTAGTGAAACTTCAGGTTTCAGTCATATACAAAAACTTACGACCCTGTCTAAATACATGAAAGGGTCTATAAATACTAAATCAAGCTAACAAACTACAAAATTAAAATGCTACTAAATTGGTATAACCCGGTCTTGAATATCTCCCCCACAGCAATCTAGTAATCAGCAGCATGATTCATCACTCTGGTTGTTTGCCTTTTGTCCTGAGTTGGCATATTGCCAGCATTGGTTCCACTTCTTGAGGGCGGCTGAGACGAGAATTGATTTGAGCAGCATAGGTGGCATCGTGTATATCGGGAATGATACACCCGATTGCATCCGTTAAGCATTTGAGGGCGGCTTTCTGGCTGTATGGTTTTACTAGGAACAACCAATAGGTGTCCCAAGTTAAACTTTCAATTCCTGTGATCAATTTTCCATTCTTTTCTAGCTCTTGACAACATGATTGTTCCAATGTCTTGGCTGATAATAATTTACCTGGTGTACATTGAGAGATCATGTTAGATAAATAGAGAGTATTGTTAATCAAGTCAATCAAATTGTTCGTAGATAATTTGCATCTAGAAACCTCTCTCTCTGCTTTCATCAATTGGGACTGCCACTCCATGAATAGAATTTCTTTATGGGATTCTAAGATTTTAGGCAAGTTTGTTGCCTGTCCCTCATTAGTGTTCTGCCAAGTAAGAAAATCCGTTAAAGTCTCATCGGCTTGCTCTAAGTCCTGCCTGGCATCAACTGATTTGTTTATTATAGATGTTCTTATGTCGCACAGAGGTTCAACTTGGGCAATTTCAAGACACAACAATCTTATTTGTGTTATTAGTGCCTTATTAATTTGTATTGCCTCTGCTCTGAAATTAGCAGGCTGGGGAAGACTCTTGAACTTCTCTACTTGAGCTGTTAATTGAGCAATTTGCTCATCTTTTGTTTTTACCATCTGTTCATTCATTGCTTTCAATTTTGCTAATGCCTCCGATGATTCTTTCTGTTTCTGAATCGCTTCTGAATCTGCTTTCTGTTGTGCCTCCAATAGCTGTGTTTGTAGTAAAGCGATCGCTTGATCCTTTTCTTTCAACAAATTGCTCACCTCCGATGCCTTATCCATGGTGGCTGCCGAATAGGCACCAGCATATTGGGACAACTTTGTCAGGTCATCGGAGGGGTTGAATTCTTCCTTCCACACTACATTGGCTGTTACTGTTTGTTCAGGGAAGAGGGAAGGTTGATCAATCCTTCTCCTTTTCCGTTGTCGCTTTATTACAGCCTTGTGTTTTGGGCTATAGAAAACATCCAATGGAGGAATATCTTCCACCTGCAAAATAATTTGATCCGAAGGATCCTTGGGAATTATTTCTAATTCTGTAGTCGGGGGTAGACTGCTGGTTTCTTTGCTTGGAACCTTTTTTGATGCTGTATCCTGTGTATTGGCCGCTTTGGATGTATCGACATCCTTTGAGCTCTCAAGATTGCTTATAATTGAATCAAATTGTTGCCATTCCTGGAGCAATCTTGGGTCAATCTGAGTGTCGACATTCACCTTCTTGCTGCTCTGCTCCTGCTGCCTTTCCTGTTCCTGATCACGTATTCTCTCCTGTTCTTTTCTCTGTGCTTCCTCTTGTTCTTTCCTCTTTGTCTCTTCCTGTTCTAACCTCCGGAGTTCCTCCTGCTCTCTTCTTTGGAATTCTTCAAATATTTCGGATGTAGCAGGAGGTTTGCTGGTAAGCTGCTGCTCAGGCTCGCTTGATTGTATCATCGGGGCAGTGGCTAACAAATCTAGAGGCAGAGTTTGCAACCTCTGCTCTCTAAGTTTGTTAAATTCAACTAACCCGTCGTCATGGTATCTAATTTTAGCTATCTCTTGAACCTGAAATATAGACTCAGCCGAGGAGAACAGGTCATCAAACTCGTCTTCCTTATGTTCAAATTTAGTGAGTTTGGCCTGATCTAGAACATTATAGACGACCTTTTTCGGATCAAAGCGTCTGTTAGGCAGAGTGGCGAGATTTAATATATTAATCTTTTCCGCCTCTTTCTCTACGTGTTTATAATCACGCAGAGTATAGACGCCACACCTTAGAGGGAAAGGAGGCCAGACTTGCTTCTTTGAATTCCTGAGAGTCTTTGTAGCCGATGCGGATGTAAGCTGATATGCTATCTCTCGAGCTAAAAGTTTGTCTGGTATATACAAGGGGAGGACATGAGGTCTGGCCTGGCTGCCGAAAACTCTTACATAAGTGAATTTTTTCTCTCTGAACCAGGTTCCTAAGGCTGTCAGGTCAATCTCTGCTTGAGAGGAGATCTTAGGAGTAGGTCTAGCAAAAATTGCATAGTAAATAGGTAGCATGAATCCATTGCAGACTTGATATAGGTGGTGTTTATAATGGGCTTTCCATAATTTATGGTGATATATATGAATGGGCATGGGGTCCTGTGGAGTCCATCTCCACCCTAACACAGGAAACTCAGAATTAAAACAGAGGGTATCTAAAATGTAGGCACTAAAGTAAAATGGCGGGATGATTCTATCAGTAACACGGGATTTGTTTCTGAAGTCAAGAATAGCAGTTGCTAACTTATCCGATAATATATTCCCCCAATCCATGATTTCACTATTACATGCTGCTTCCATCAAGGGTACCATCTCTATGGAAAATTTTGAAGAATCATGCAATCCCCACATTCGACACATCATAGCTCCAGCATAACAATAAGGAGAACATAAGGAATTGACGGAGTACTTACCCGAAGACTCATGTTTGTGTTTCGCCGGGTTCTGTCTCCATTCCCGTATAGGCTCTGACTCAGTTTCATTTTCATCTCTAAACTTCTCCAAGAATGCTTTATTATACTTCTTCTCTGGTTCGGGCAAATGGTACATTTGTCTCAAATCATTAGGCTGAAACGAACCGAAAACTCTCCCATCAATAGTGCAAAATATTCTGTTCGTAATTGGAATTTCTTCAATGGCCCATCTCACTACATCTGTATATGGAAGAATTTTCTCCCGAGCCGCTACCCTGTGCAGGTAGGAATCAACCAAATCTTTCAGAGTAGCATCAGATTTCTGGCTCGAGCCTGCTGTAGCTTGTACCGATGTTTGCTGAGGTTCCTCGGCTTCAACCAGGTTGTAAATGCTCTGCCAAGTAGTATTACCAAGACCAAGACATGTGGTATCTGAGATTAATCCTTTTTTGTTTGGTCCCGGATCGGCAGCATGTTGTTCTGTTACCACAGAAGCTGAAGCTGTTCCAGGTTTCTTAGATTTCTTCCCCATTTGGTCTGAACTTGCTACTGCGGAGAAGCTCTGCACAAGAGATAAAATGAACGTAATGCGGAGAATAGATGGTGAAAACTAAGTACAGAAGAATTATGTCAATCAATGAATAATGGAAGATAATCATAAGACTCCCGCGGATATAATCTCTGAAGGGATTTAGGCATAACTGCTCCATTAATTAGCCGTTTAAACCTGTCAATCAATTAAATGCTCATTATATCCTTCATTTTCCGAATAGTCTATTAAGCGTGGATTTGATTTTTATTTGGCGGTTGGGCGCAAGTGAATCACTATTGGGAAGCGGAAAGGCTTTTTAATAATAATTAATATAATATGCCGAAGCCATATCAATCCTTTTTGAAAGTCGCGCTTGGCTTTATCGCGATCGGCGATCGGAGGAAGACTTGGGCAGTTTTATTTAAGTTATTGTAGAATCCCCGATCGCCGATAGCGATATCACTTAACTCGCATCGGGAGCTTTTAAGGAAAAGAGTTTCGTTGTATTCATATCGCATTCCCCGATTGCCGATAGTGATATCGCATCGGAGCCAGGAGAGGGGCCTTTTGTTGTGATTGTTTTATTTTCCCGATTGCCGATGATTTATTAACTCAAAAGGTTTTATAATGTTTCGTTTGTTTTCGGACCTTTTTAGAGGAATGATGAGTTAATACCAATTTAATCTAAAAGGGACCCATTTCATATTATAGTTTTCTAAAGCAAAATTTTATGAAATGGGGGGTTGTTGTATAGCACAACAATTGGTGATTCGCTGGGAGAAACAGTTATCTCTGAGAAATATTGGAATATTTGAACTTTCTTTATATAGAAATATTTATCAAAAAAGAAAGGAAGATTCTAATATAACTAAGTATACATACATTCTGAATATAATAAAGGCTATTTTTGCTAATTTCTCCTCTTGTTAAAATTAAATACATTCTAAGTTTTAAATTGGCCTCTATTGGTTGATAATGATAAAACAAAACACCTTTCCAACTTAGCCTTTTTTGATTGACTCCTTTGTCATAGGTAGAGCCTCTGCTGCCAGCAAACGTTCATAGTTTCGATAGGGATACCTTTTAACCATTTGATTGTCCATGACCCCTCCCATCTCAGAGTATGATTAAAAGAATGAATTCAAAATATGTTTTCATATTTTGTATTTCTTTTCTTTTCCATTATTTTGTAAGATAAAAAAGCCATTGTCCTGGTTTGGTTGCTAGCTGTTTGACAATGCCATTCACTGGTTGTAATCTAATCGAACAAGCTGGCTCGTGATGAGACCCCTTGTCTTATGCTTATAAGCCATTACCCTGTTTTGGTATGCAGTGTTGGTAATGTCGATTAGACTATTTTCCAATGATCATGGTAAGCAGGCTTGTGATAAGACCCCTTATCTTTATATCATATATTTTTAGAATTACACTCTGAGTAATCATAAACTTGGATGAATGGGATGGACAATTTTCTCCTTAAGAGAAAATGGATGACAAGTTAAGAGTTGAAGATACTAAGATTGAATCAGTTTCTGTTTTGATATTGATAACCCTTTTGTGGCCAGTTTGAAAACATTAAAATGATTTACAGTACTTCTAAATCTTGAGAAGATTTCACAAAAATAAAATGGGGTTTTCAGAATGTGAATATAACTAATTCCATAGAAATTGTCCTCTTTATTTTTCTTTAAAGGCTTCTATTTTCAAAAGTAAATATTAAAAGTACTTCTTTAGAGAAACTTTTCAATATAGCAAAGGCCAATAGAAGCTATTTTACAACTTTATTTCCTAATGGTCCTAAAAACTATAAATCCTACTAAAATTAAAAGAGAAGGGGTTACCTTCTCAATTGAAGAATTTCTTTAAGATGAGGCCATTAACAGGAAGAGAGTCCCTCTTTCCTGATAGATCTTGTAATATGAATGTTGAATGGCCTATCTTTTCGCTAATCTGAAATGGTCCAAGCCACATCTTTTGGAACTTGGTGTGTTTACCTTTATCCTCATGGGCTTTATCCCATTTCAGAACTAGATCACCAACCTGCAACTGTTTAGAACTAGACGAAGCTGAATCAAATGATGTTTTGATTATCTGTTGATGTTTTGCATGAGTAATTTTGGTCTTTTCTCTTTCTTCTTCTAATTTTAAAATTTGATCATGTCTGAGTTGGATAGAAGAAGAGGGGCTTTCTTCAATAAACTGAACTAGGGCTAGAGAAGGAAGTGCTAGATTGGTTGGTAGTATTGCTTCTTTCCCATATACAAGATTGAATGGAGAAGTACCTATGGAGGCCTTCTGCGTTATTCTATCAGCCCATAGTGCGAATATTAAAGATTTGTGCCAGCTTTTATGATTCTGTTCAATAGTTCGCTTAATGATTTTAAGTAGATTTTTATTGGTAGACTCTGCTAGACCATTACCCTGGGGATAGTAATTTGCAGAATATTTCAATTTAAATCCTCTTTTAATAGCGAACTCAAACATGGCATTTCCAAAGAAATAAGATGCATTATAAAAAACAAGAGCATTTGGGACACCAAACCTGGTAATGATGAATTGATCTATAAATTCTATAATTCCTTCAGAGCTTGTTGTCTTTAACGGAATTGCTTCAACCCACTTGGTAAAGTAATCAGTAGCAGTAAGGATATACTTATGTTGTTTGGAGGACTATGGAGTTATTTCCCCAATGATATCCAATCCCCATTGTTCAAAAGGTTGCTCAATGTTGACTGGTTGCAAAGGGAAAGCTGGTTTTCTTTGTCTTCCACTTGAGATTTGACAACTTCGGCATTTCCTTACATATTCGTGAGTATCTCTGAATAAAGTGGGCCAATAATACCCAGCATGAATGATTTTGTGAGCTGTTGTGTCAGCTCCAAAATGTCCTCCGGCTGGTCCATCGTGTAGCTCCTGCAAAACCTTCTGTGCTTCAGGTTTTTCCAGGCATCTTAATAAGACTGAATCATAATTTTGCCTAAAAAGTACATCATCAATGATTATGAAGTTTTTTTCTTTTAATCTAATGGCCCGTTTGTTTTTATAAGAAATATTAGGAGGTGCATATCCATTTTTCAAATAAAATATTAAATCTGCGTATTGAGATTTAGAATTGGTAATACTTATCTGGTTGATTTCTTCAATATGTTCTGTATCACCTGATTCCGGAATGTTGGATGCTCCTGCTAATAACCTGCAAAAACCTTGGCCTCTAACAATCTTTGCTGGCTTGATTTCCAAGTCATACTCTTGAAGTGTTGTAACCCAATTTGCCCTTTTCTCACCTAATTCCCTTTGGATCAGTAATTGCCTTACTGCAGAAAAAGGAACTATAACTTTTGTATGAGCTTTTAAAAGGAAGGGCATGTAGTGTTTAATGGCTTTATACACAGCAAAGGCTTGTTTTTCAACTTCGGAGTAATTTAGTTCTGCACCCTGGAAATTTGAACTAAAAAATGAAATCGGTGCTTCCAAGTCGTGATCATTAATCTGAGTGAGTACCGCTGCATAAGATGAATCGGAGGCAATAGTATACAATGTGAAATGATTAGTAAAATTGGGAGTGTTTAAAGCGGGGGCATTGATTATTGATTGTTTGATTAAATCAAATGCTTCCTTTTCCACAGATCCCCATCTAAACACTGAATTTTTCTTAATCATGGTTTGTAATGGTAAAATGATGTGAGAAAAATCGGGAACAAATCTTTTGACAAAGTTGATCTGACCTAAAAATGACCGCATGGATTTTTTGTTATGAGGAAATGGGATTTCAGAAATTTCTTTAATCCTGTCAGGATCAATATAAATACCATCTTTGGAAACGATAAAGCCCAAGAGCTTTCCTTGATTTAGAGCAAAGAAGGATTTTTTGGGATTGAGTGAAATACCATACCTTCTACAACGTTCAAAGATTTGATTCAAATCATGTAAATGGTTGGATCTCTTTTTAGAAAATACAGTAATGTCATCTAAATAGACGACTATTGTTTTGTTGATCAATCCTTTGAAGGCTATATCCATTGCTCTTTGGAATGTAGCTCCTGCGTTAATAAGTCCAAAAGGCATTTTCTGATAAGCGTAAGTTCCCCATTTTGTTCTGAAAGTAGTTTTGAGTCTGTCATCAGGATGGACCAGAATTTGGTTGTATCCTGAAAAACCATCTAGAAAGGACATTAGCTCAGAACCTGCTACCGAATGGAGTATCTGCTCCATGGTAGGTAATGGAAAATTATCTTTTTGGCTTGCCTTATTCAGATTTCTGAAATCTATACAAATCCTGATGTCACCATTTTTCTTCCTAACAGGCACCATATTGGCGACCCAGTTTGAATGCCGGACAGGAAAAATAATCTTTGCTTTCAAGAGTTTATTGAGTTCTGATTTTATCTGACTCTCTAAGTTTGGATGTATTTTTCTCAATTTTTGTTGAACTGGTTTTTGTTCAGAAAGCATTGGAATGGTATGCTGGATGATTGATGTATCATATGTTTTTAAGTCATCATACTTCCAAGCGAAGACATGTTTATTTTTCCTTAATAATCTAATAAATGCTATCCTTTCTTCCACAAAAAGCCCTAGTCCTAAATTGACATTTTGAGGGTTCTGCTCAGTACCGAGATTTATCAATTCAAATCTTAAGGTAGAACTTTGGAGTTTTGAATTGGTTACCTGTTTAAACCTGTCTTTAATATCATAGAGATCTTCAAGTTTAACCACAGGTTTTGGTATTAAGTTTTCCTCATGCTTTTCTTTCATCTGAAGATCATGATCGTTTTCATCAATGATCTGATCATTGTAGGACTCGTCGGAAGTTAAGAAATGTAAGATGTCTTCATCGTGATTAAACACTCGCCAATTGGTGATATTGTCAGGAATTGATGGCCTAAAAATCAACTCTACTGAAAATCTATCTGGGCTATAATCTTCGGAAGGTAGGAGTTTAGAAGCAACATTGGCTAACAAGTCAGCTCCTGCATTCTGGGATCTGGGAATAGGTGAAATATTGAATGCTAAGAAATGAGATATAAGTTCCTGGACTAAAGACTGATAGTGTTTGAGGTGATTAGAGAGGCAATGGATTGTATTTCGAACTTGTTTTATAACAATCTCTGAATCGCCAAACACTTTCAAATATTGGACTTTCAGGCCAATAGCTTTATATAGTCCTTGCACCAAGGCCTCATACTCAGCTGTATTATTCGTGCATTCAAATTCTAACCTACAAGAAAGCATTGTTTTTTCTCCCTCAGGGCTGACTAGAATACACCCTGCTCCTGATCCTTCACTGGATTTAGAACCATCAAAATATAAAGACCAAAATAAAGAATTATCAACAATTTTATTTACAGAATTCTCAGTAACATTAACACATCTTGATCTGTCAGTTTGTGAAAAAAATTCGATTTGGGATGTGAAATTGTTTACTAAGAACGGAGATGGTTGGGCAATATAATTGCCAAAGAATGATTCAGAAGAATAATTTCCCAATATATTATTATTAAATGCAATTGGTTGATTCTCTTGTTCGAACTCTGTGACAGTATGGGTCATGTGTTTCTCCCGATTGATTTTTATTTGATTTGGCTTTCCCTTGTAGGGCAACCACATCTGAGACCAATCGGTAGAAATATACCCATGGAGCTTCTCAGACCAATCCCTGCTCAAGATTAAACCATAAAACTCAGGTATATCAGCAATTAAGATATCAATTCTTTGAACTACTCGTGGATCAGCCGATAACCTGATAGTAACAGAATTTATTTCCCCTAAGACTTGGACTTTGGTTCTATCTAACTGCACAATGTGAATTGAAGACTTTTGGGGTTCTATGTTCAATTTAGAACAAACTGAAGCTGGCATTATATTAGATGATGCCCCTGAGTCAATTAAACAATTGTGTAGATTTCGATTGTAGATTTCGAAGGTTAAGAGGAAAGGGGGGGTATGGGAATTTGATCTTTCTCCGATTAGAATCGTATCAGTAGCCTCAACTCTACCAGAAGGTGGTTGTCCTGAATCATTTGCATCTTTAGCACTAGGAAGAGGCGAGGAAGGAACTGCATTTAGTTCCTTAAGAAGCAATTTCTGTTGATGTTTTAATTTACTGAGTTCAAACATGGTGATGTTTGCCTTAGTCTTCTTCATGTCATCAATAATATTGTAATCCATTGAATCCGATACTACCAACGTCTTTGATGTTGAAGGTATATTTGAGGACGATGGTTGGTTTTGAGGGACTGTTGCAGCCGGCTTCCTTGTGGGTACCTTTTCCTTTGTAGTATTAGTACCTGCACTCCTTTTCTTGGAACTTGCCTGGGCAGGTTCAAGGGTACTTTTGCTCCTAGTAGTCATAGGAAAAGCTTCTTGTTCAGTTTCGGTGTCGGAGATAGGCAATATGAAGTCCCACATTCCATGGCATTCAACGACTTCCTCTTCCTCAATTTCATCGGATGATGTAATTGTTTCATCTTCTTCTTCTTCCTCAGGGTCTGAATCTGCATTGGATATAATATTTGGTGGTTTTGACTCAGTTTTCTTAAAATTCCTATATGGTTTCTTTGTTGAAGTTTTTGCTACTTGCTTTTTAATTTCAACCATTTCATTTGACATTGTTTTGAGGACCTTTTGAAGACCCTCCATATCGTATGGATCTTTGGTGTTTTTCTTCTTTGAATCATCCTTGAAAGACACTTTTTTGGATTTCCTATCTTCAAGAGCAGCTTTCTTTTCCAAAGCGATTATACGTTTTTCCACAGCGATGGCTTCTTTCATATTTTCGGCCAAAGTTGGTTTCCCAGCCCTATCTACAAAAATGGCTATATTTGAAGGTAAGGTTGTGATGTACCACTCGCTTCTAATTTGTTCACTTGGCTTGGAATCAGTGGGAATTTTATTCAAGAGCTTATTGAATCGGGAGTTAAACTCCTTAATTGGTTCTCTAGACTCAATTCTTAGATTTGAAAGGTCATTAATGAGCGTGGCCAAGGATCTATCATCGCCATATTTGGTAAGAAACTGCTCCTGAAAGATATTCCAACTGGTAATGGATCCAGAGGGTAAGGAAAAATACCAAGACCCAGCTGATCCTTGTAACGTGTAGGGGAAAAGTCTAACTACAACATCTTCTTGTGTTACTCCTTTTAGATTAACTGACAACATGAAATTATTTATGTGTTCCTCAGCTAATGTTCCAGCGTCTAGATTAAACTTTGGTAACCACTTCTCAGGATAATCAGGTAATGGATGTAATGGTGCAGGCATAGTGACTGCACCAGGACTGTTCCATGGATTTTGAGCCATCTTGGGAGTACCAACGTTTTCCTGTGGTGTTCCAGGTGTTTGGGGAGGAGGTAGTAATAAAGACTGAAAAGGTTGTGATGTTGAAGGTGATGACCCCTGGTGAACAATAATATGTAATGGGGAAGTGGATGTTTGACTTCGCACTGGAGATGATGAGATGGAAGATGATGGAGAAAAGGTCTCACTATCAGAACCTTCAGTGTTCTTTTTTGCCCTTTTCCTTTGGGGTAAAGGCAACTTAGCTGGTTCAATGCCGAGTTTTTCGCTTTGAAGTCTGGTGAGAGGGTGAGGTAGGCGGAATTGCGAAGTCTAACTGCCTTGAGATACTTCAGATCTCTGAGGTGATATGGAGAAGCTTTGAAGTTTCTGGATGATAGACTGAACTTCAGGGGACTCCGGACTTAAACGTTCTGAAGTATGGTGTGATTGAGCAGTGATAGTTGATCCCTCTTCTTCTCGTTTGGACACTGGTGTTTCAGAATGCAAACGGGAGGTCTGAGGTGAGGTGGAGGGTGATTTACTCTGAGAATGGTCTGTAGGTTTTGATTTACTCGCCATTCATAGTTGGGCCCTCCTTCTAGCGCCAAAAATGTTGATGCCCCAAAAATCGTTACATCAACATCGGGGGATAACCACCCGGTCCGGACCTTAATACAGCTCCTTTTCCGTTTGGGATGGTGGCTCCAACTGGATATAATGGGACCATTTTCCCAGTAATGAATAAAAGGGGTAGATGAATGATTCATTTTCTAATAAGTGATAATGAATGGAGGAGTTAATCTATAAGCGAAAACGTAAATGACTATTTTATCCCGGGAAGCTTCTATTCTTAAGTGCAATGTTTGGTGATCTGTGTTCGTCGATAGGCATATAGATGACACTATTCAATAAACAAAGACATTTATTTAAATAATAATTACTTTGTTCAAATAGTTGAACGAAGTAATTGATAAAACATTGTTACACTTATATTTTTATATTACTGATACATGAATGATTAAAAGAATAGCAAACTGTTAAACATCCAGTAGTGGAAAGTATAAAGACTGCTGTTAAAACACATTCATATATTCAATAATAGCAAGAATAATCAAACAACAATTTACATAAAAAGAATAGATTCAGACATAGATAATAGTACCATATGAGCTGCAAATCTTTCCCAACGTCAATCGCAATTTGAATTCCTTCTTCCGACTCAGAAATACTTTTAAATAAAGGCAGTAGTGCACATCCACATAAAAGCTTTGTTATCAAAATTTGGAAAAATTGGTCCAGTTTTCATAAAAAAATATGCCTGAAGTACAGTAGTGCAACTTCAGGTTTCAGTCATATACAAAAAATTACGACCCTTTCTAAATACACGAAAGGGTCTATAAATACTAAATTAAGCTAACAAACTACAAAATTAAAATGCTACTAAATTGGTATAACCCGATCTTGAATATCTCCCCCACAGCAATCTGGTAATTAGCAGCATGATTCATCACTCTGGCTGTTTGCCTTTTGTCCTGAGTTGGCATATTGCTAGCATTGGTTCCACTTCTTGAGGGCGGCTGAGACGAGAATTGATTTGAGCAGCATAGGTGCCATCGTGTATATTGGGAATGATACACCCGATTGCATCCGTTAAGCATTTGAGGGCGACTTTCTGGCTGTATGGTTTTACTAGGAACAACCAATAGGTGTCCCAAGTTAAACTTTTAATTCCTGTGATCAATCTCCCATTCTTTTCTAGCTCTTGACAACATGATTGTTCCAATGTCTTGGCTTATAATAATTTACCCGGTGTACATTGAGAGATCATGTTAGATAAATAGAGAGTATTGTTAATCAGGTCAATCAAATTGTTCGTAGATAATTTGCATCTAGAAACCTCTCTCTCTGCTTTCATCAATTGGGACTACCACTCCATGAATAGAATTTCTTTATGGGATTCTAATATTTTAGGCAAGTTTGCTGCCTGTCCCTCATTAGTGTTCTGCCAAGTAAGAAAATCCGTTAAAGTCTCATCGGCTTGCTCTAAGTCCTGCCTGGCATCAACTGATTTGTTTATTATAGATGTTGTTATGTCACACAGAGGTTCAACTTGGGAAATTTCATGACACAACAATCTTATTTGTGTTATTAGTGCCTTATTAATCTGTATTGCCTCTTCTCTGAAATTGGCAGGCTGTGGAAGACTCTTGAAATTCTCTACTTGAGCTGTTAATTGAGCAATTTTCTCATCTTTTGTTTTTACCATCTGTTCATTTATTGCTTTCAATTTCGCTAATGCCTCCGATAATTCTTTCTGTTTTTGAATCGCTTCTGAATCTGCTTTATGTTGTGCCTCCAATAGCTGTGCTTGTAGTGAAGCGATCACTTGATCCTTTTCTTTCAATAAATTGCTCACCTCTGATGCCTTATCCATGGTGGCTGCCGAATAGGCACCAGCATATTGGGATAACTTTGTCAGGTCATCGGAGGGGTTGAATTATTCCTTCCACACTACATTGGCTGTTACTGTTTGTTCAGGAAACAGGGAAGGTTGATCAATCCTTCTCCTTTTCCGTTGTCGCTTTATTACAGCCTTGTGTTTTGGGCTATAGAAAACATCCAATGGAGGAATATCTTCCACCTGCAAAATAATTTGATCCGAAGGATCCTTGGGAATTATCTCTAATTCTGTAGTCGGGGGTAGACCGCTGATTTCTTTGCTTGGAACCTTTTTTGATGTTGTATCCTGTGTATTGGCTGCTTTGGATGTATCGGCATTCTTTGAGCTCTCAAGATTGCTTATAATTGAATCAAATTGTTGCCATTCTTGGAGCAATCTTGGGTCAATCTGAGTGTCGACATTCACCTCCTTGCTGCTCTGCTCCTGCTGCCTTTCCTGTTCCTGATCACGCACTCTCTCCTGTTGTCTTCTCTGTGCTTCCTCTTGTTCTTTCCTCTGTGCCTCTTCCTGTTCTTTCCTCTGGAGTTCCTCCTGCTCTATTCTTTGGACTTCTTCAGAGATTTTGGATGTAGCAGGAGGTTTGTTGGTAAGCTTCTGCTCAGGCTCGCTTGATTGTATCATCGGGGCAGTGGCTAACAAATCTAGAGGCAGAGTTTGCAACCTCTGCTCTCTAAGTTTGTTAAATTCAACTAACCCGTCATCATGGTATCTAATCTTAGCTATCTCTTGAACCTAAAATATTGACTCCGCCGAGGAGAAAAGGTCATCAAACTCATCTTCATTATGTTCAAATTTAGTGAGTTTGGCCTGATCTAGAACATTATAGACGATCTTTTTCGGATCAAAGCGTCTATTAGGCAGAGAGGTGAGTTTTAACATATTAATCTTTTCTGCTTCTTTTTCTGCATGTTTATAATCACGTAGAGTATAGACGCCGCACCTTATAGGGAAAGGAGGCCAGACTTGCTTCTTTGAATTTCTGAGAGTCTTTGTAGCTGATGCGGATGTAAGCTGATATGCTATCTCTCGAGCTAAAAGTTTGTCTGGTATATACAAGGGAAGGACATGGGGCTTAGCATGGCTGCCGAAAACTCTTACATAAGTAAATTTTTGCTCTCCGAACCAGGTTCCTAGGGCTGTCAAGTCAATCTCTGCTTGAGAGGAGATCTTAGGAGTAGGTCTAGCAAAAATTGCATAGTAAATAGGTAGCATGAATCCATTGCAGACTTGATATAGGTGGTGTTTATAATGGGCTTTCCATAATTTCTAGTGATATATATGAATGGGCATGGGGTCCTGTGGAGTCCATCTCCACCCTAACATAGGAAACTCGGAATTAAAACAGAGGGTATCTAAAATGTAGGCACTAAAGTAAAATGGAGGGATGATTCTATCAGTAACACGGGATTTGTTTCTGAAGTCAAGAATAGCATTTGCTAACTTATCCGATAATATATTCCCCCAATCAATGATTTCACTATTACATGCTGCTTCCATCAAAGGTACCATCTCTATGGAAAATTTTGAAGAATCATGCAATCCCCACATTCGACACATCATAGCTCCAGCATAACAATAAGGAGAACATAAGGAATTGACGGAGTACTTACCCGAAGACTCATTTTTGTGTTTCGCCGGGTTCTGTCTCCATTCCCGTATAGGCTCTGACTCAGTTTCATTTTCATCTCTAAACTTCTCCAGGAATGCTTTATTATACTTCTTCTCTGGTTCGGGCAAATGGTACATTTGTCTCAAATCATTAGGCTGAAACGAACCGAAAACTCTCCCATCAATAGTGCATAATATTCTATTCGTAATTGGAATTTCTTCAATGGCCTATCTCACTACATCTGTGTATGGAAGAATTTTCTCCCGAGCCGCTACCCTGTGCAGGTAGGAATCAGCCAAATCTTTCAGAGTAGCATCAGATTTCTGGCTCGAGCCTGCTGTAGCTTGTACCGATGTTTGCTGAGGTTCCTCGGCTTCAACCAGGTTGTAAATGCTCTGCCAAGTAGTATTACCGAGACCAAGACATGTGGTATCTGAGATTAATCCTTTTTTGTTTGGTCCCGGATCGGTAGCATGTTGTTCTGTTACCACAGAAGCTGAAGCTGTTCCAGGTTTCTTAGATTTCTTCCCCATTTGGTCTGAATTTGCTACTGCGGAGAAGCTCTGCACAAGAGATAAAATGAACGTAATGCGGAGAATAGATGGCGAAAAATAAGTACAGAAGAATTATGTCAATCAATGAATAATGGAAGATAATCATAAGACTCCTGTGGATATAATCTCTGAAGGGATTTAGGCATAACTACTCCATTAATTAGCCGTTTAAACCTGTCAATCAATTAAATGCTCATTATATCCTTCATTTTCCGAATAGTCTATTTAAGCGTGGATTTGATTTTTATTTGGCGGTTGGGCGTAAGTGAATCACTATTGGGAAGCGGAAAGGCTTTTAATAATAATTAATATAATATGCCGAAGCCATATCAATCCTTTTTGAAAGTCGCGCTTGGCTTTATCGCAATTGGCGATCGGAGGAAGACTTGGGCAGTTTTATTTAAGTTATTGTAGAATCCCCGATCGTCGATAGCGATATCGCTTAACTTGCATCGGGAGATTTTAAGGAAAAGAGTTTCGTTGTATTCATATCACATTCCCCGATTGCCGATAGTGATATCGTATCTGGGAGCTGTGGAGAGGGGCCTTTGTTGTGATTGTTTTATTTTCCGATTGTCATGATTTATTAACTCAAAAGGTTTTATAATGTTTTGTTTGTTTTCGGATTTTTAGAGGAATGATGAGTTAATACCATTTTAATCTAGAAGGGACCCATTTCATATTATAGTTTTCTAAAATAAAATTTTATGACATGGGGGGTTGTTGTATAGTATGTAGAGCGGCTATGAGGAATGAAACTTGGTCAAATCAACAGTAATATATAGATTGGTATTAACCATATAATAATAAACTATAATATTAATATGTAATCAATAATTTAATTTAATTGAGTAATAAAATAATTATTACTACAATACTATCTATTTTTTAATAATAATCAATAAATATTATCAAATGATATTTTAAACATGTGTCAAGTATTAATTCAAAATACTTGTATACTAGGGAAAATGTATACATAAATTTACTTAATTTAATGTTAGGTTGATAATATTTATGATGTTTTTATCTATATTGCACAGGGACTCGTTCTAACGAAAATATCCCTTGTACCCAACGGGGAATTTTACAAGGGTTGGGAACATCCCCAATTTTTGGGGGATTTTATTGGGGACTTCAAATTCATTCCCAATCTATCCCTGAAATATTTTCTGGACTTTTCAGGTAACATTCCACCATCCCCAAGGAAGAAAAGGTATGTTTGACCTGATTTTGACTGGGATTACTTTGATGTTTTGATGAATTTTATTGTTGTTGTGGATGAGATTTTGGCATGAAAAAGTTGTTTTTTATGCTAACTTTCAATGGTAACTACCAAAAATACCCTTGTTCATTGCTGACATTTATTTTCTCCTCTCTTTATCACTTAACTATATAAATCAATAAACCTCGGTGTTGGACTTTAGCCTATAATAATTGTTGCTTAAAAGAGACATCCATTTAGAAATAATTAAAAAGTTTGTTAACCTTTACTTCTTGTGGCATGAATCAAGAACACAATTATTGTTGATGAAAACCTTCTAGTATTGTTCTAAAGGTGAAGTAGACTCTCTTTGAGGCTGTTCCTATGTGGCACATTTACAAGTTTTCTAAACCCACTCTTATCGTATAGGAAAGTTTTTGAATTGTGTTTAGCATTATTGCAAGGAATTATTGGGTTGCCACTTTTTTTTATGTTGTCCTAGTAGCCACGTATTTTTTCCATCAAAAAATGAAGGTTGTATGGTTGTTTAAAGGCTGCCAATAGTGACTCATTTCAACACATTTCCTCTTAATACTAATTTTTCCAAAAAAAATATTTGCACTTACTTTGTTCAAGAATAATAAACCAGGATTCAAGATTGATTTACATGTCAAACTAATGTAAAGAAACCACACTGTGTTTAAGGCTCTAACACACTTTGAAAATTTTCTAACTATGCCAAGGAAGTTGAATTTGTTTGGATTGGCCATATTATTAGTAGTGACTACAAGAAAGTCCCTTCTTTCTTTCATGCGATTGGGAAAATATCTAGTTTGGTTGACCAATTAAACCTAGCTTTTATTTGATAAGCCAAACAACGATAAGGGTTTATTTATGTGTTGAGATTGGAAATATTAGGAATTTGATCCAGGGCTTGATTTTGAAAAAATTAGCAATCTTTCCAACTGGGATAATAAGGTGAATTATTTTACATGCAAGAATGTCAACCAATAATAGTAAGGCTCAATCTTATTTTGTATTTGACCAAAAATAGAAAGAAAGACAACTAGCTCTAGTAATTCAACTTAGGTTTTTTATTTGACATTTATGGGAAGACAAATTAGGTATTTGAAAGGTCAAACTAACAAGAGTTAGTGTTTTAGCGCTAGGACGTTTATACCATAATATAGATGGAGACCCTCCAACTAACTAGAATCACACTAGAAGAATAGTTCACCTCCTCAACACTTCTATGGACTCATCGTCCTTCAACTAAAAGCTTCAAGTTGAATTTTAGATTTGAGATTATGTATTTGTTTTTGTAAATATTAATATGTGCCTTGGATTTCTTAGCTAGTTCACTGTTTACAATTTTATTGCAATGATTTATGTATTATTTATGATTTATCTTTATGCACATGGTGAATATAAAATAATAATAATAGTATTTATTATTTTATAATTTATATATATTATTGTTATCCCCAACTTGTCATCCCCTTGAAAATTTTGGGGTGCCCTCTACTCATACCAGAAACTCACCCCCCTATCCCCAAAGGAAATGTAACATACCTTTTTATCAAGCAAATTAAAAAATACTTTTGAATATAGTAGAGTATGTGTGAAATTATGATAATAAATATAATAAAATAACAAAGGTTAGAGTTGAAAAAAAAATCCTATTCTCTTTTTTATTTAGAATAGTTATTACTTGAGTAATAAAATAATTAACTATAATATTAATATGTAATTAAAATATAGAATGGTATTAATTTGTTTTTATGAAAAAAATTAATATTTGTTTTAATTTAAAAATCAGAATCTATATATCAATAAAATAATTTTTAATAATAATTATTTTATAATATAAAATAAATTAAAAAATTTTAACTCTATTTTAAAATGGAAAAAATAAATAAATTTCTATTAGTTATAAAACTCTTTATCAATATAAATGTGTTTTTATTTTATATATAATATTAGAATTTAGATATAATCCTTAGGTAGTAGGTGAATGTGTTATATCATATTAGAATGTGTCTTTGTATCCAATGTGTGTGTGTGTGTGTGTGTTGGCGGGGGGGGGGTAGCGAATGAAACTTGGGGCAGTTATCGTATTTTACCAAGGGTATTTTCAATCGAATTAACGATATTTTTTCCACGTTATAAGTTATATGTCTCAAGAATAGGGCCCTCAATTGTTCAAAATAAAGAGAAATAAGCTTGGATAGTATCATTACATGAATGCACACATCATGAATTGTTGAATTTAGAGACTAGTTTCACGATGACCACAATCAAGAATAATATTTCACAATGATAAAGAATTTAGGTTTTCTAAAACCAAAATCAAAAAAGGGTGTACTCGCTTCTGATCAGATTGTGTGGGCATTGTTTCTCTTTTTTTTTTCATTTAAGTGTCGGTGGAGGCAGAAATGAAAATGCAAGGTGGAGGTGGGAAATGGAATATTCTAGAGAACAACTCAGGTGTTTTCACCATGCATATGGAGAGAGTGTTCGCCATGCACATGGCCCTCCTACCCAATAGTAAGATAACCATCTTCGACCATGTTTATTTCTTCCCATCCAATATCTCTTTACCCTTTGGGAATTTTTGGATTGATCCCATCAATCAAGTCCTAAATTGTTGATTTTCTTCTGGTTACAACTCTCCATTGTATAACTAAATACTATATCCTCACATTCTATAGGATTGTAAATTTTACAAACACTAGGTGTTTGTTGTCTTATGGTTATTGATTAAATAAATCAGATCTTGAACTTATTCAATAACATACATTTAATTTATGGAAATGCAACAGTGACACGTATAGATGAAAATTAAAATTCTAAGTATTGAAAACATAGTTCTTCTAAATTACTTTTTTTTTGTTTATTTTCTTATGTCACCTTGTGCATTTTGTGTTAATTTTGTAGCCTCGGAAGGTTTTCTACATGGACTTGTTGTCTGAGCATGTAGAAGATATTTGATTGCCCCTTTAGTTGCTTGCGTGGTGGAGTAGGTGATTTTACAAGTTCTTTCCTAATGTTAACTTTTGAGTTAATATACTAGTGTGTTTGTTTATAAATAATTTCCTTAAATATTTGAGATAAATATTTTTCTTAGATTTTTAATAAAATTGTTGAATTAAGATAAATTAAATCTAGTATAAAAGATTTAACGTTTAGTTGAATAGAAGTTAAATATATATTGTTGTAATTTATATTTTACAATGAACATGAAGGTTGAAATTTCATAGGAAATGGGTTTGGGGAAACTCAAGGGCTAAGTTGTATGGTAAAAAGAAATGAAAATTCCTATTTAAAATGGAACATCCTCGAAATGTGACCACGCAAAAATAAAAATAAAATGTACTACAACTTTCAAAGGAAGAATGTAAATTTTAACATTATAATTGGAAAAATACATATTCATGAATAAATGAGCAAGTGTTTAGTCCCAAGTATCAAGAAAATCATGCTACAACAAATTCCCACATATCATAAAAATCATTTCCTATGTTGGGATTCACATAAATATCACCCTCTAAGCATTGAAATAATATAGAAAAATCTTAGCATGTCAAACCCATAATTCGTTGGAGTGATGGGCATATTTTTACTATGGCCATGAGAGATGAGTTCAACAATCAATGCCACTAGCATCAAGGTACATATAGGGCTTGATGGTATTGATTAAATGCCAGTTCCATACTCTAATACGATACATGATAGAATCCATTGGAAATGTTTCAATCCTGAAAATTATGAAATCCTAAAAACTATCAAATGTGTTGCATTTTGTGTGGGATCTAAAATTATACTTTGTCCATAATAAATCCAATGAGATTGGATCCTCTCAAACATTATAAAATCATTAATGGAAATGTTAAAAATTCAAGTAAATGGATAAGAATTTAATAATTTAGCATTACCTTTAATTACATAGAATTAGTAGGGCCCTAGGGTTGAAAATTAGGCTACCCCACTCATAAATACCATAATTTTTCAAATAATTTTCAATTATCCCTCATGCATTATACATATATTAATATATGTGAACAACTAATGAATCACATTGTATGACACAAAAATCAATTTTCATGTGTGTTTCAACATTTCCATACTTGAACACACTTGATACATGGGCGTGCACATTTCCTATAACTTAGGTCAATAATGATGTGAATTTTTTAATTTCCATTAAGAAATAATTATTGAAAATCCCATGGGGCGGGGGGGAGACTAAGAGGGAAGGAGATACTACGTGCATCAAGGATAGTCACTCGAGAATATTAAAATATTACCTTGAAGTTCATACCTATTTGAAGGTAAAATACATAAGTAAAGTACCAATCATATGTATAAATTCCATCTAAATGATCCATCCATCTAGTTGAATAATAGGAAGTAGTAAAAAATCTCAAAACACATAGAGAAACCCAAAGGTAAACAAGTTACTAGCTCTTCGAAACTTCGTTTTGGAAATATCTTCTCCGAGGATATTAGAGAGTCTCAATCATGCCTTGGATGCATAATAAGTGATAACCATCAATTTTCTTTATTTTAAAATTTTATCTATAGTTTAAACCGATGTTGCAAGAAACTTGGTCTGTGTGCATATTAGTTTTGTTTATGTATTGAGACGCTAAAACTAGACTAAAACATGTTTTCCTTTATCTATTATTTTCATCCTTATACAAACAAAAAATAACATTATCATTCATTGTTTCAAGATGTTTTAGAGTGGTTCCAACCTCATTAGACTTCGTATGGAGAAATTAAAATTTCATATTCCATTCAAAATTTATCAAAAATAACAGTTTTCAATATTTTAGGATTGGTAGGATTGTAGAAACTTCGGTAAATTCTATCATTTATGAAGGTATGCAATTAGTTGTTAATCAAGAGCACCAAGTCCTTTGTGTATCTCAATGTTAGTAATATTTCTTTTTGGAATCATCTATCATGTCCTTAGAAAAAACGTACCCTTTACTCAAACCAAAATCATTCATTGGGCATGTTAAGCCTTTCATACAATATTTAAATCTTGGATTAGGTATTTTCATCAAAATTGGGTGGTGTTGACTAGTTTCCCTAGAGGATTGAGATAGATGCAAAAGGAGATACTAATGATGAATATTATACAAATATAAGTGATGGTGTAACATTTATTGTCATTTATGTTTTTCCTTTAAATATGTTTGCTCATCTATTCAGAGTGATTTCTTTCCAAATTTCAATATAAAGTGATATATATATATATATATATCCTTCTGGAAAAATTACCCTCAGTGTTGCAAAAGAGAACATGGAAAATTTTATTCTAAACTAAAATCAAAATATTCCTCTAATTTCCACAAATAGAGATAATATTGAATGCACTAATAGTGTAAACATGGTAGCTAATTTCACCAATAACTTATACAAATAAGAAAAATTTTAACAATTACAACTACAAAAAACCTTCCAATAACTCATTATATTTTAGATTCATAAACTAATTTTATTGCATAAAAATACTTTACTATTCTTATACTACTAATCTAACCTTACATTTAGTTATGGTCCTGATTTCCTTTGTCGTCACTTTCCACCTCAGATTTGGTCTTGATGATTGTAGAGATATATTAGCTTTGTTGCATTAGTTCAGACTCTCATAAGTCTTATATTCCTGTGTTTCTATTTTTGTATCTCTCTCTCTGCTACCAATGGCCTCGGGAACACCCTATGGTCCTCTACTATCATAGGAGCTTTTCCTTAGCTCTCTTTTACTCATGAAAACCTCGTTGCTTCCTGAGAGAGGGGCTCAACCCTCCATAGTATATTTGAATGTTGTTTTTTGTAATAGTCAAATAATTTTCCCAATAATGTGTCATAGGTGTCAAGATATTATTGTTGCCACGAGAAAGTTTTCAAGAATGACTTATTACCACAATATTAACTTAAAGAAACCCTTCTACCATCATCCAAACCTCAGAAAGGATTTTTGTTTCAAACAAGGCCACAAAAGATGGTTTGTTTCTACATTCATTGCCTTAGAACTAGTGTTCTACCATAATTGAGACTTATAAACCCTCACTTCCACAAAGGGATACTTTAAGTTGTTCCATTATAAAAAATGAGCCTAAAACTCCTCGCCCTACTATAGATAAGCACTTGCATATGGGCCAATATCTCAAATAATGGTAAGGTGATAGTATGCTTCCCAGAAAATGCCTTAAAAAGCCTCTTTTCCAAATATTTAGCCTAAAAAATTGTTGACACCAAAGGATTAATGTTACCTAGGAAATTATGCCCAAACAGGGTAAGGAAGAATGTCGATTGTCTAGGGTGTAAATTTTCACCACCGAAACTAACCAAGGGAAAAATGTGTATTAAAATCATTAAGAGCCTCAGCCTATAAATAAAAAATATCAACAATCCATGATGATCAAAATCAGTCTCCTACCTCATTTTTATAAATTTCCATTGGGATTTTTGCCTCCTAATTTTAATTTGAGTGGCTTACACGTTTCCCTCCATTTTCCCCAAATTATATATTTTTACCCTAGTAACATCAAATAATTGGTTCTCATTTACAAATGACTATATCATATGGAGATATATGGGCTACTACATCCTACATTGGGAAGTTAATTCAGAGAGGAAATTATAGTCCCCCCCCACTTCCTGGCATTGTTTATTCTTAAGAAATTGAAAATTTGAGTACTACAAGATCAGTTCTCCTTATTCAATCAATACTTCAAATTAATCACGTATAATATTATTTGGAGCACATCCAACCTCATTTGTAATTCTTAGCATTAAATGTTCAAATTTTGCAATCTCTTTCTTTATTTCCCAACTCATTCTGAAGGAAAATCATCAAAGTTTTCCAAAGAGGATGAATATGAAAAATTTGTAAATTCATTGTTTGAAATGTTTTATAGAGGGGCATAATAATGTATCCCTATCATTTACTTTTTCTTGGCATGGAAAATTTTCCCTAGGCCGAATCATGTTAGGATTTACTCAAATAATTTGTGAGTCTTTACAATCATATCTTACAACATTAACACTTGTTTTCCATACCTTTTATTACACCATATCCCATTTTAGATGCATTTTAATTTATCTCATGATAAATTTGACTTATATCTATTTGTTTTTGAACTTGATTTAAGCTGAAAGAATGCTACTTTTTTCTAGTGTCAGATGATTTCTCAGCAACATTAATATATTTTGGTGTGTTCACCAAAATAACAAATAAATTTTAAGTTACAATTGTAACTTTTTCATACTTTCTTAATCCATTTTCTTTATCATCCTTAGGATATCCCTCTATAGGTGGTGAATGGACTTTATATTACTTCTAATCTCCTTTACTACTCATGTTGTTTTCGACTAGAAATCCCATATTTTTTTGACATTTTCCCAATAGTAGATTTTTCATCCATCTATTTCTTTTCTTTCCCTTTATTGTTCTAATATGCACTTGCACCAACTTGTGAGACAATTCATAATTTTTGGCTTTAGAGTTTTGCTTGCTCTAATATCTAGGACTACATGTGCTCTTGTTGTCATTCTTTAGATCAGGAGTTGACTCTCATTCTAGTTTCTTCTTAGATTCATATTATTTGTTAATTTCCATATTTTATTCCCTCCCTTTGTCCTTCTCATCCACATATATAGTTACCCACAGAAGATGATTGCAGATATAATTATTTGTATGTTATATTGGATGGCTTGAAACATGCACACTAATTTCCATAAAATATGCTTTCTTTCTGGTATTAGCTGGAGTGACACTACGGACTATGATTTGGAATTTGAAAACTAGAGTCTTCTTTGTTGATCTTGACTTATAACACATGGAATAAAATTTATCAATATAAATGCTCCCCAAGATACCATCGCGATTTTAATTTTGAAGAATCATCAATCCTCTATGTGTGCTTGTAGCTGAAATCTTAAGAAATTGGTTTTTTCTTTTCATATCATAGTTTTTTTTCCAAGGCTAAGCTTCAATTAGAAACAAGCTCAAGTTTATTTTGAATAATTGTATTTACATCTTTCTCTTTCAATGAAATTGTTTTAGCTACAACTTATTCAAGTTACATTTCTTTCAAATAATTTTGGAGCTTCCTATTTTCCCACTTTATGTAACTCTTATAAGGGATTTCAGGAGTTGTAACCCTTAAAAATTCATTCAAAAAATGTGAAATAGTAAGCCTTACCTTTCCATATTTATTCCCCAATAGTTTATACTCATCCTAGTTAGTCATTGTTGGAACCATAGATGTTAGAGTCAACTGATAAAGTGGTTGTCCCTCCATTTTTAGTTTTCTTTTCACCTCCCCAAATGAGATAAGAAGGGAATATTTGTATGGAGAAAAAACTCGATCTCCTACTCTAAAAATCTCATCTTCCATCATTATTCCTACCATAATATTGTTGCTCTGATTTGAAAGAGTTAATGGTCACTCCCAAACAATCTGAATTTTATTGTCAACCCTCAGGTTGGTAGGATGCACAAATTTCATACAAATATAATATCCTTGGGGAAAAAATTCCCTTAGGGTTGAGAAAGAGCACATGAATAATTTGTATTATAAACAACATCATAGTATTCCTCCAATAAAAGTGTAAACAATTATCTAATTTCACCAACTACTTATACAAGTAAGGCCAATTTCAATAGTTACAAAATCATAAACCCTTCTAATAACTCATTGTAGTTTAGATTTAAAAACTAATGTTGTTGCATTAGCAGACTTTACTATCATTATATTATTGATCTAACCTTATATCTAGTTATGGTCTTCATGCCCTTCATAAATGGTTATCACACTTAATAATGTTGGATGATAAAAGACTCGGAAGAAGGAAGGTAAAATGATTCAAAAATAAAAATACACTCATAAAATTTGTATAGGGATGATGGATGAAATGATCTCTCCTTCGAAATTCAAATATTGGAGTATATGTTCCCCATAATTTCAAATCTTATTAATGTAATTTACTTTCACAATTATTCAAGATTAACAATTACTATTAAGGATCTTTTAAGTTGCTTCCTTTTATACTCCTTTATTGATGGCACAATGATATCCTATTTCACCCTCGTGCAAATATTAATTCCCCTATTTCTTTAAAATCATAGCATAATTAATCAATGGTTTCCAAATGGTCATCATTATCATTAACAAAAGTAACTAACTACCTTTTAATCTCTTCTTTTGGAAAATCAATGAGATTATCAAATACTTTGGACCATGGTGTTATTATTATGCCTATATCTTATTCTAATTGATATTTAAGTATTATCAAGGAATCTCTTATTAATTGTGGCCTTGAAGGTATTCAAAATTTTTAGCCTATTTAAAGAAAGAATTAGGCTTCCTATCATTAATATTCACATAACTAGTAGTACAATCATGTAGTACTTGTATCCTAGTAGACCATCCCACTTTTATTTTCTTTATCCTTCTACTTTATGAAAACCATTGCTAACTTCTTTGAAAGTGACTTAGACTTAAAACCTATGCAGTAAATTTATTTAGATCATTTTCAAAAACATGTTCTATATCTTTATTCTACTATTCAATGAAAGAAGAAATCCTCCATAAGATATTTCTTAAATGTAGGTTGATATCCCAAGCTTCTAAAATAATTTTTGGTTGCATATTTATGTTTTTAGTGATATACATTCTTACTCGATTGAGTAACTTTCTTGATTTTTTTTATCTTTCTAGATGTATTAAGTATATTTTGGTGATTTTGACCAATCATAAATAAATTCCAAGGGACTAATACCTACTCTAGTTCATTTATCTTCCTTTTGATTTTATATTCTTTAACTCTTGCTCTGAAAAAAATGGAAAAGAGAATATTCTCTATTCATTTGGATTTTAGGATTCTAATCTAGTTCATTTATCTTCGTCTTCAATTTTATATGCTCTAACTCTTCCTGTTAATGAAAAAGGGAAAGACCACCTCTTGTAGTAATATGTAGTTTAGGAGTTTTATAGGATTTACCCTTGAAAAATCTACCTTTTATCTCTATTTATTGATCACCTTTTATTATTTACATGAAATTTCTAAATTTGCAATTTTATTTCTAACCTATTTTAATAAGCATTATGCTTGGTTAAACACAATTCTTCAAATACCATTGGCTTTTTAGGAGCCAATTCTTCTAAAATATTTTGACTCTGAGCTAGCATGAATGTCACCAAATCAAGTATCGTAGAGCTATCCACCTCCATGTGAGTATGGTATTTAGGTGTTTTTGAATTCCATTTCCTCAAACTTGATTCGGTGGATTAATTTTATCCTCAAATTTCAATGTTATCATAATGGTTTGAAACTAATTCTAATGCGTATATCTCTTCATTTTGAATCTGGTGCAACTTGTTTCACTCAAATATGACATCGAATGCCCCCCATATCATGTTTCTGCACAATCTGCAGACCATACTATTGGCTGGACCATGGCTTGACAGGGTGACTATGATTCATTAGCCAATGGTTGTTTAACACTTGGAAAAATTTAAGTGGCTCCTTTATGATTGATCTTTATTGGTTTATATGTGGTTGAGTTGGGCCAAGTAGAGGTTTCCATGTGGCCTCCTAGTGGCCATGTAAAAGTTGGTTTTTGAGGTTGAGTAATAGCCCATGGGGTTTGAGCGTGAGACCTCACACCGAGAAAAATATCCTTCTATCGCAAACGCTACATTAGTTATTATAATCTATAGTACTCATGCCATATATAAATTTATTGAATATGTATGCAGGGGTGGGGACTTGGGTTAACCCCCGATCTTGGTCCACAGACCAATGTTAAGGGCTAACCCCGACCCGTTATAAATATATGTGTTATAACCCAAATTTTATTGTGAAACATTTTTGGTGGACCTTACCACACATACAAAACCACCAACCATAGTATTGAAACCATATGCCAAGTCTATGAAGTGGTTTATGCGACAGGTTTCAGAGTTAGATACCATGGACGTTAACACATGTGAAAGGTTCCATAACAATTATTGCCACAGTCAAAGTTTATTTGCAGTGGAATGTTAACAGTTTTGATGGAAGTTTTGGAGCAATGTTCACACGAGAGCAGTCAAAGGTAGAGGTCATCGTTAGTGCCAAGGTGTGTTCACTCCGGTGAATGAAAACGTTCACATACGACGGTTATGGTAAAATTTCCACCAATGGTTAGAGGTGGTAGGGAGCAGAACCTACATTGGAATGGTTCCCGCAACCCAACCACAACTCCACCACCATGGAACCTTGGTTACAGGGGATTCAAGCACAGGTGGGAAATGGTACAACAAAAACCAGATCGACGATGGAGAAAACACGACATGGTGCCTAATTAGCCAAATAAATACTGACATAGGCCATCTAAATAGGGGAAAATTTGCACCAAGTGTGGCAGGAATCTCACCGGCCGCAAAAGGTGGATTTTGTAGAATGAATTGCAAGAAGGTGTGCTTTGTAGGAAAGATTGTGAAAAAAAATCAATGGAGCATAACTCATTCAAGTTTTAGCATTTTTTGGAGCAAAAAGAGACCATCTGGGGTTTTTATTACTATTCTTGAGCCATTTGTGACATTTTTTAATCCATTTGAGCATTTTAACTTGATGTAAACACATTTTTTTATCATAATCAAAGTGGCCCAACCATTAGAATTTAGACGACGAGATGTAGCCCAAGAGGGGTGAATTCCTTGATCACTTTTTATTTTGTGTTTATTTTTATAGCATAATTGTCTTCATTATTTATACAGAAATTGAGTTTTAAATCTTGTTTATGTGATAATAAATTTTGACATAAGACATTAAAAACCCTAATCTATTCACTTGAAAATTTTGACATAAGTTCTCAAGCTTTCATATACATATTAGTTTGGTATCGGAGCTTTGGTTATTTATTTCTTTGAGGGTTTAATTTGTTTGCAATTGTTTCTAATTCTTACAAGGTTGAATCTCAAGATATGAGAAGGAAAGCTTGTGGTTTCAAGTCCTCAAGTTAGGTCAAGGAAAAGGAGAGAAAAGTTTCCACAATATCCACCACAAATTTCACCTCGAATTGTACTTGAAGTTTCAGCATTCATGTCACATGAAGGAGAGCCTGACAATATGTCAGAGGATGTAAAGGCTTTTATAAAATCATTCTTTGATATGACACAAATGGTGAAAGTTCTCCATGAAGAGAGAAACACAAGGTTGCAAGGTGATAGCTCCAATCCTCCAAAGGGACATAATTCTTCAAAATGAGATGGAGGAGATGGGGACAAGACTTCGAAAGGTAATGGAGGGAATGGTAACAAACCACGTTTGACACCGCCATTATCTTCACCTCCATCCTCACTATCATGTTCACCATCATGTTTTTCCACAACAAGCTCTTCAAAAACACCACATTCTCCAAAGGGACATGGTAAAACTCCATTTATGACGTGAAATAAAGTTTTTTTTGCCTATGTATGATGGAGAGGTAAATGTTGAGAGATTAGATAATTATGTTCATTAGCTTGAATTTCATTGCATGATACAATGGATCAAGGATGATGACACCAAGATTCATCTTGCTTCATTAAGATTGGAAAGTGCAACACTTATTTGGTGGGAAGCCAGAACTCAAGAGGACATGAATAAAAACGGTAAGGCCTTAACCTCTTAGAATTATTTTCTTACTACATTGAAAAGACAATTCTATATATTAGCATACATGCATAAAGCTATAATGGGTTGGAAAAAATTTATGCAGGGAAAGGGACAAACTGTGCAAATCTATACTCAAGAATTTAGAAGAAGAGCACTAATATTGGGTGTAGAATTTACATCTCAGGCAACTTTTTTGAAATATGTTGTAGGTTTGCATAGTTACTTAAGATATACATTTCTCATTTTTAACCCTACAATTTTAGGTGAAGTTTGTGTACAGGCCACTCAAATAGAGGCAATAGGAAAACATGTTTCAAATGAAACAAGTGAGAATACCTTTGAGTCTAGAGAAAAAGGAAAGGGTAAGTTCAAGGGAAAAGGAAAAAAGAATGAATCCATCAATATGGAGAGACAAAAACTCACATGGAAACAATGTTACAAATATGGACATGATGAAGATCATCGCTAGAAACTTCATTCACATATTAGATCCAAGAAATTGAAAAACAAGGAGAAGGTGAAGACAACTACAACTATACAACATGATTTAGGTTCTGATTTCAGAGATGAAACAAAGATCACAATGATCGGTTGCAAAGGTATGGACATTGCAAGTGCTAGTTCTTCAATTTATCTTAATGATACTCAAGATGAAGAAACAAGAATTGAGCTTTTCCATATTAGAGTTATTTCAAAGCATACCAAGATTGACACATAGTTTAATAGTGGTTCATAAGAAAATCTTATTTCAGAAGACATTGTCAAGAAGTTAAATTTAGAGACCATTCCACATCTTGGACCATATCCTTTAGGTTGGGTATGTTAGAATGGAAAATTTCAAGTTATAAGGAGGTGCATCCTTATATTTGCAATCACTACAAACTTTATTGATGAAGTTGAACTTGATGTAATTCCTCTTAATATTTGTGGTATAGTTTTGGGAAGCCCATATATTTATGATAGGAGAGAAATATTTCATCGCCATGAGAAGAAGTATCACTTTTCCAAGAATGGTATTAAGTATATTGTTAGAGCATAGTAAGAAGATGAGTTTGTCTCTTATGAATTTTGGAAAAATGAATAGAATTGTTAATGCTAGTCCTAATCTTCTTTGTTAATGTTCAAGCATAAAGATGTTGTGAATGGGTCCCTTCAAGGATATGAATCAAATCTAAAACATGATTTCATTTAGGTTGCTAATGATTGTGGTAATATGCTTCAAGATTCTAAAATTTTTTCTCCTAAAAGAGGTAAATAGGATGAAATAAAAGTGCGGCAGCATGCATCATTGTTATATAGTGGTGTGAACAAGATGCCAGTGTTAGAGAGTGTGAAGGTCAAAGAGAAAGTGAAAAATAAATTTGAAAAAGAGGACATTGGTTCCAAAATTTCTTCTTTTGGGTTTCATAATGTGTTTCCTAAAAGGGATAGTTCATGGTGATGGAGGTCACATTTGGTCAAGATTTTAGCCAAGAGCAAGGCTAGACATGTTAAGCATCGCCATGTCGACAATGTTCAAGGTGAGAAGAATTTGAGATTGTTTAAGTTTCCCTTAATTCAAGAACGACAAGGAAATATTTTTATTCCTTCAAGGGAAGTTTGTTTTTCTACACATTCTAGGAAATTGCAGCAAGATGGTATCTATGACAACAAGATAAGGTCTCCAAAATCAAGGAAAATGTTGTATTTTCATGAAAATCTCAAAATGTCAAATTCAAGTAAATGTTAATGGATTGAGACTAGAATGGTGAGGGAGTTTTACCCTCATCTAGTTGTCGATGGATAAATAGGTTTTGTAGGTCCAAAATCTTCTAGTGGGGAGGAATGATCCGATGGATCTATTTCACATGCTCAATTTTTAAAGTTCTCATAATGGATTGAAACCATTTCTAATTCATAGATATCGTCATCCTAAATCTAGTGCAACTCATTTCGCTCAAATCTGACATCAAATGCTCCTGATATCACATTTTATCCATTTTGGGAAATAGAAAAAAAATTGGAATTGGGTTGTATAGGGGTGCATAGTCAACAATGTGTACCATTGACTGGACAGGGTGAATATGCTTCATTAGCCAATGGTTGTTTGACACTTGGCAGCATTTAAGTGGTTCGTTTATGGTTGATATTTATTGGTTAATATGTGGTTGAGTTGGACCAACCAGGGATGACCACATGGGCCAATGAGAGGCTTCCACGTGGCCTCCTAGTGGCCATGTAAATGTTGGTTTGGAGGCCAAGAAGTAGCCCATGGGATTTGAGAGTGATATCTCCCACCGAGCAACAAATCCTTCTACCATTCACACTACATTAGTTCTTATAATATATAGTCCTCATGCCATATATAAAGTTTACTAAATATGTATGTGGGGCTAGGGACCGAGGTTAACGCCCGACCCCAGTCCACAGACTAGGGTTAAGGGATAACCCTGACCTGTTATAAATATATATGTTATAACCCAAATTTTATGAAACCTATATGCCAAAGTTTCATTGTGAAACATGTTTGGTGGACCTTACCACACATAAAAAACCACCAACCATAGTATTAAAACTATATGCCAAGTCTATGCAGCAGGTTATGTGATAGGTTTCGGAACTAGACACCATGGTGGTTAACAAATGTGACAGGTTCCATAAAAATTATTTCCACGGTCAAATTTTAGTTGCAGCATAATGTTAATGGTTGTGATGGTGGTTTTAGAGTTGTGTTCACATGAAAATTATCAGAGGCGGAGGTTATCATTAGTACCACTCTGTGTTAACTCCAGCAGACAACAGTGTTCACATGTAATGGTTACGTTAAGCATTACACTGGTGGTTAGAGGTGGTGGGGAGAGGAGCCTGCATTGGTAGGGTTCCCGCAACCCAACCACAGTTCCACCACCAACGAACCCTAGTTACAAGGGAGTCAAGCACTGACAGGAAATGGTCCAACGGAACTTAGATCAGCGGTGGAGAATGCGCAATTTGGTGCCTGATTAGCCAAATAAAGGCTGACATAGGCCATTTAACCATAAGACAATTTGTACCCGAAGCGGGGAAAAATCTTCGCCCCACGTGGCTGCAAAAGGTGAATTTTCTAGAATTAATTGCAGGAAGGTGTGATTTGTAGGAAAAATAGTGTAAAACCTTTAGGGGAGCATAACTCATTCAGTTTTTTTTTTTAGCAGAAAGAGCCCATCTAGGGGTTTTTTACTATTTGGAACCATTGGAGACACTCTTGAAGCCATTTGAGCACTGTAAATTGTTGTAAACACACTTTTTTGAGAATAATGAAAGAGGCCGAACCATTGGTAGCTGGACTAGGAAATGTAGCCCAGGAGGGGTGAACTCTTTCATCACTTAATGTTTTGTGTTTACTATTATGGTATTATTGTCTTCATTACTTATGCAAAAACTGAGTTTTAAATCATGTTTATGTGATAATGAATTTGACATAAGAGGTTAAAAACCCAAATCTATTCACTTGCAAATTTTCGCATAAATCCTCAAGATTTCATATATAAATAAAAAAATTTCATGCATTTTTATTGCAAAATATCATGACCTTTCTCGAGATCAATGTAAGGTGGTTTCTCACCATCATCCCCTCTAATTTTTTTTGATTACTTTCTTCTCTAACTATGTTTGTTTCTTGCTTAGTATGTCTAGAAGAGGAACTCTTACATCCATGGGGAGAAGAAGAAATTGTACATTGTTTTAGCTTTTCCCTCTTTGCTTTATCTTAATCTAATGATGTTGAAAATTCAAGCTAATTTTGGTGGTAAAATCCCCACTTATTATGAGTTTTTATTTTTTCTTTGGTGTGACAAGGTCATTATTTCTTATTCCCTCTACAATTATAGTAAATAAATTACAATATACCATAGATGCTAAATTTTCTTAAAAAATCCCCTTTAGAGTTAAAACCTCTTATGATTTTAACTTCCTTTAAGTTTAATGCATTGAGATTTTTAAATACTTCATTTAAGTGAAAATAATATATATATATATATATATATATATTGGGATAAATTGCTTCTTCTTTCTTTTGTCAAAAATGATGGACCATGAACAATCTGCTTGCAAGATTTTAAGTCAAAATATATATCATAAACAAACAGAATATGTGGTAAAGGCATTCCTTCGTACCCATATAGTCTAATATGTGTATAAATAGCATCAAGGTATTTTTCTTCCTGAGTTATTCTATGAAGTTTGGCTCTAGTTGGCATATATCAAAACCTTCAAATGAAATTACCTTGAATAACGAAAAAATGGAAGAGAGATTTGTGCTTCCATATAATAGGGTAGCACAATTAAGCTAGTTCAACTTCAATATTCACATTATTTGTTAATAGTGGACCTTCAAACACATTATAGAAAACTATTTCTAAGACTAGATAAACAATCATAAATAACTATTGGATTTTCACAAAATTGGCCGATTGAAATAAAATTTCATTTGAAATGACTTCCGCTTAGTTCAACATGGTTTATTTATTATAAAATAAATACAAAAATATACATATCTAACCTCAATACACAATAAATTCAATCTCATTGCATCAACCATGAAAATAATAAAGTATGAGAAATCCCTATATGGCTCTGCCAACAAAGAGATATCAATTGCCATGAAATTCACAAGAAGGACCATGTTATTCCCCTCATCAATAACTTGAGTCATTGAGGTCTTTGTGTTAAGATGTGAAGCACACAAGGAGACTAATTCTTTGAATTAAAAGAATTATGGGAAAAATCCAACATTCTCCAACCAAGTATTTGAGATTATATTCTTAAGATTCTATTTTGGAATTAAATATAAAAACCTATGACACATTGTCAACCAATGAAAGTTATTGTTTGATCAGGTAAGTGAATTAATAGTATCCCCAAAAAACACCCATTTATTCCTTTTAGTCTCCATTATTCATATCCTTCATATACTCTTTGATATAAGTGACACTTCTAGCCCTACACCACAAATCTCTTAGCTATTTAAAAGTTCAATTCATGAATGGTATTTACTTAAACATCTCTTCAACATGTTCCATCTTCTTCAGGACATCGGATAATCATAATCAGAGGTTGATTGATAAAGTTTCATATTTTATGTAAATACAAAGTAAATTGATTCACCTTACATCAAATCAACACATTTTACCTTGAATATGAGGTTTCTTAAATGCATCTTAAATTTCCCTCAAAATTGTGCAAGGCATTCTTCCACAAATTTCACAAAGTCATAGGGACAAAGATCACTTTTATAGAACTAAACAACGACAAGGTGTAGGATTATTCATTGTGAAAAGTGAGGAAGCCTAGGGTGTGCATATAAAAGGTTGCATGGAAAATAACATAGGAATCTTCTACACACACAAATGAAAAATTGTTTAGGTATAAAGGGTAATGCAAAGATAAGTAATGTGCAGAGTGTGGAAGGTTTATTCAAGAGATAAATCTATTCACGACTCTTTAGAATTTGACTAAGTATGAAACACATATAAATATGTGAAAAGGAAGTAAATTATGACCCATTTTATAGATTAATGAAAAATGAAAGGGAAAAAAATGAGTTTCATTATCAAAGGAAAATTCTAGTTAATATGGGTGAAGCATGAAACTGTATTGACACTAAGAATTTGTTGAATAAATGCAATTGAGGAAAACTTAAGTTGTAAAAATGAAAAATAAATGTTATAGGTAAGAAATCAAGCTTTATATAGAGTTGAAAATACATTAAAATATGAAAAAAGTAATACTTGCAGATATATCACATTGTAACACAATTTATCTTTCTTGGTATGCATTACATAACAATAAATTGCATATTTTTGTGGAAAATCCCATTGTAGAAAATATTATTTTTGTTTAATACATGTTTTACCCTAGTCTAAAATTGGTGTGATACACATCAAACCAAATCTTTTGTTCACTAAGATATACATGAAATTGATGTGTGCATAAACTATGTAATGGCATACTTTTTGCACCTTCACAGGAAATTGATAGTTAAATTATTAATAATATAGCTTGTGAAATATGTTGAGATTTTTTGTATATTAATTTGGAGAAATCTCTTGAATATGCCAACAATAGGTTTTGTTACAAAACTGATGGCATCAAATCATCATGAGGAGATATTCTATCCTAGTTTGGTGTGATAGAATTAATTATTCAATTTCTTCTCTCTTCTATAAATTGTAAGCCTGTAGAGGAAAAACATATGAGATGTGAGGTGTGGAGAAGAGGAAGCGTAGATCAGTAATTCTTCTGTTGTAATCTCCTATTGATGAATAATTTTGCCGATACCTCTGTTTAGTGGATGTAGCCCAGATTGGTTGGGTGAACCACGTTAATCATTTTCTTCATGATTAATGGTTGTGTGTGTGTTTTTATTAAGTTTTCCACTGTGATTGAATATAATATTTGGTATTAGAGAGGAATGTTAAAAGCAGAGGCCGTGTTGGAGATTGTGAGAATGTCTTGGGAGGCTGATGCAAACTCTTCATTTGCGTGAGAACAACCCCACAGCACTGATCGTCGAATGGTATCAGCTGAGTCTGCTGGGACTTTATAATGCAGAGCCACTGTGTTATCGTTAATAAAAATCTGTGAGCTATGTTCGAGGCTATGTAGAGCTCGTAAAGTTGAGTTCGTACACACATGCTAATACGCAGTATGTCCGTGTGTTGAAGACCGTGAAATCATGAGCTGAAGAATGTTGAGCCGTGGAGTCGTAGACTACCGTTGAGTCGTGTTATATCCGTGCTTGCAATTTTTATTTTTTTCTCTGTCCCTCACTCGGTGAATCCAGTTTGGAGATCATGTGGATTAGTGGACTTTGAAACTCAGAAGCCGAGTTTGAAAATCATGGGGCTGTGGTCCACAACGTCATCGCTATGGAATCATAATAAGAACGCAGCTTCGAATGTCGTGAGACCCGATTCAATGAGAACGTAGTTGAATAGCGCCGTGAGCCGGAGTCGCAACGTTATGAACTGGCAGGTTTTGATAGTGTTCACAGGACAAGTATCAAAATTATTTATGAAAGGTGAAGGCAAAATGCCAATATGTCGATTTATTGAAATGCCATTATATATATTGAATGCCATTATATTGAAATTCCAATATGCCATTATATTGGGTAGGGCCTAGGACCTAGTTTTTTCGATGGTGGAATGGTGGAATGTTAGTTTATGAGAGCTGTCAGTTTTCCGAAAAAAGTTTCGGTTTGTAGGCGAGAGTAATTGCATGTTTTGAAAAAGGGCATTTTTATCAAAATTATTAATTTTGATTAAAATAAAATCTTCATTTATTAAGATTTGAAATTGCAAATTATTGACACAAGCTACTCAATATGGCAAAACTCAAAGTGCTCGATTTGAGATCAAGAAGTTTAATGGGAGAAATAACTTCGAGAGCTGGAAAGTGAAGATGCACGATCTACTCGTACAACAAGGTGTGGCGAAGGCACTTTTGGGAAAATCCAAACAACCTTACACCATGACAGATGACGAATAGAGTGACATCGATAATAGAGCACTGAGCGGCATACGGTTGTATTTGGCGGATGATGTGTTATTTAACATCGTGTCAGAGAAAACAACTGCTAGTTTATGGACAAAGTTAGAGAAACTGTACATGACGAAATCCTTAACCAACAGGATTCTTCTGAAAAGACAGTTGTACAACTTGTGCATGAAGGAAGGTACATCAATAAGTAATCATTTGAATACCTTTAATACTCTCTTGGTGTAGTTAGATAGCATAGAAGTAAAATTTGATTCAGAAGATAAAGCTATAACTTTATTATGTTCTCTGCCTGAGTCATGGGATCATTTTGTTACTTCTATAAGTCTTAGTTCATCAGAAACCCTTGAATTTTATGATGTTGTTGGAGCTATGCTGTCTGAAGAAACCAAGAAGAGGTCAAATTTAGAAACCTCTACATCAGAAGCAATGATGGTTAGAGGTCGATCTAAAGAAAAACACTTAAGTCAGAAGAACAACTCTCAGTCAAAATCGAAAGGGAAGAAGAGTAAGCTAAAATGCTGGTTTTGTGGCAAATTGAGACATTTGAAGAAGGACTGTTGGAAGGGATAACGAACATCCAAAGGAGACTCTTCAACAGAAATAAAGAGGCAAACATGACAGATACAGGTTCAGGTTCGGCATCTAGTTCAGGTATAAGTGATGAAGTTCTATCAGTTAATTTGTTAAATCATGATCAACATTGGTTATTAGATTCTGGTGCATCCAATCACATGTGCATTCATAAAGAGTGGTTTAAATATTATAAATCAATGAATGATGGAGTTGTTTACATGGGTAATGATTTCTCATGTAATGTTGTGGGAATTGGAAACATCCAGATTAAAATTTTTGATGGAAAAAATAAAATCTTAACTGATTTAAGACATGTGCCTGAACTCAGAAAAAATCTTATTTCTCTAGGAGTGTTAGACACAAATGGATATAAAACTTTTATTCAAGGTGGAGTAATGAAAATTTACAAAGGAATCCTATTAGTAATGAAAGCAAAGAAGGTTGGAAATATTTTTCAGCTATAATGAAGAACAAAGTCAGATCATGTTTCTATTGAATCTAAAATGACAGTGATTCTATTCGACTATGGCATCAACGGTTGGGCCATATGAGCGAAAGAGGATTAAAAATTTTATCTGATCGTATGTTACTTCCTAGTTTAAAATCTTCTAAGTTAGATTTATGCAAACATTGTATATATGGGAAACAAAGCAAGCAGAAATTTAAAACTGGAAAACATACTAGTAAGGGAATCCTTGATTATATCCATTCTGATGTTTGGGGTCCATCTCCTACCACCTCATATGGAGGATCATCATATTTTGTATCTTTTATAGATGATTTCTCTAGAAAAGTATGGGTCTACATGTTAAAAAGAAAGTCTGATGTATTCACAGTTTTCAAGCAGTTTAGAGAATTAGTTGAAAATATCACTGGAAGAACCATTAAATGTTTAAGAACTGACAATGGTGGTGAGTTTACTTAAAAGGCATTTGATATCTATTGCAAGGAAGTTAGGATCGAAATACATAGAACTACTACTTATACTCCTTAGCAAAATGGAGTTGCTGAATGCATGAACAAGACTCTTTTAGAAAGAGCAAGAAGTATGCTTAGTAATGCCAATTTACAGAAGGAATTATGGATAGAAGCAATATCTACGGCTTGCTATTTGATAAATCAATCACCATCAACTACAATAGGATGCAAAATTCCTCAAGAGGTATGGAAAGGTCGTCCTTGTGATTATTCTAAACTGAAAGTTTTTGGTTGTGATGCATATGCTCTAATTCCGAAACATCAGCGTTCTAAATTAGATCCTAAATCAAAAAGATATATCTTTGTTGGATATGGTGATGGGATTAAGGGATACAGGTTGTGGGATCCTACAACTCACAAGATCATCATTAACAGAGATGTTAAATTCAATGAATCTTCACTCGATAATCCAGATGTAGATATTAAATTGAAACAGGAAAATGTACCTAAGTTTCAACATATTCAGTTTGAAACCAGTTCAAATACTGATGATAGTAAAGATGAACAAGTTTCAGATGAAGATCATGAAGAAGTTCCTACAGATAATAATCAGCAAATTGTGGAAGAACCAGAAACATCTTTAAGAAGGTCCACGAGAATCAGACATCCTCCTAAAAGGTATGATGATTATGTTACTTCAGTTGCTTTAACCGCTAATGATGATGAACCTTTATGCTATCAGGAAGCTGTAGAAGGTTCTAATAGTAATAAGTGGAAAGAAGCTATGAAGGATGAGATGAAGGCATTAGACAAGAATGCCACATGGGATCTAGTGGAACTTCCTAAAGACAGAAAAACTGTGGGATGTAAATGGGCTTACAAATTGAAAAGGGGTGTTGATGATAAAGAAGACAGGTACAAAGCAAGGATGGTCGCAAAAGGTTTTTCTCAGAAAGCAGGAATTGACTTTCATGAGATTTTTTCACCAGTTGTTAAAATTGTTTCAATTCGGATTGTCTTAGCATTAGTTGCTTTACTTGATTTAGAATTACAACAACTAGATGTTAAGACTGCATTCTTACATGGAGATCTAGATGAAGAGATTTATATGGAACAACCTAAAGGGTTTGTTCAAAATCGCAACAAGAAATTTATCTGCAGGCTCAAGAAATCATTGTATGGTCTGAAGCAGTCGCCGAGACAATGGTACAAGAAATTTGATTCTTTCATGATGAGCCAAAATTATATAAGAAGTGAATATGATCATTGTGTTTAATTTAAGAAATTAAGTAATGGCATATTCATTATCTTAGTATTATATGTTGATGATATGCTTTTAGCAAGCAAAAGCATAACTGAGATCAACATGTTAAAGGCTCAGATGGCTAGGATGTTTGATATGAAAGATCTAGGAGCAGCAAGACAGATTTTGGGCATGGAGATTGTCAGAGACAGGAGCAATGGTAAGCTGTGGTTATCACAACAGAAGTATATTGAGAAAATACTCTTAAGGTTTGGTATGAACAATGTGAAGCCAGTTTCAGTCCCTTTAGCTTCCCATTTTAAGATTTCTTCAAGTTTATGTCCTAATACAAATGAAGAAAAGGAATATATGTCTCGAATACCTTATGCTAATGCAGTAGGAACTTTGATGTATGCGATGGTTTGTACACGACCAGATATTTCACATGCAGTTGGGGTTGTCAGTAGGTATATGGCAAATCCAGGGAAAGAACACTGGGCAGCAGTGAAATGGGTGCTTCGGTATCTGAGAGGCACAAGTGATTATTGTATCACTTATGACAGAAGTAGTGAATTTGTTTGCGGATATGTTGATTCTGATTTTGCAGGTGATTTGGATAAGAGAAGGTCAACTTCAGGATATGTCTTTACTCTTGCAGGTGGAGCTATTAGTTGGATGTCAAAGCTACAAAACATTGTTGCTTTATCCACTACAAAAGCAGAATACATAGCTGCTTCACATGCTTGCAAAGAAGCAGTTTGGTTGAAAGGTTTGTTTGGTGAGTTTGGTAGGTTGCAAGACAACATTAAGTTATTTTGTGATAGTCAAAGTGCAATTCACTTGGCTAAAAATCCAGCCTATCGTAGTAAATCAAATCATATACCTATAAAGTACCATTTTGTAAGACAGGCTATCACTGAACGGGGGAGTCTCTCTTGAAAAAGTGCATACAAAGGAAAATTGTGCAGACATGTTCACGAAACTAGTTTTATTAGAGAAGCTACGATGGTGTTTTGCTTCTCTTGGCTTGCAAAGAAAATAAAAATAATAAAGGAACGAGGTATAGGCTAATTTTTGTCAAGGTGGAGATTGTTGAGATTTATTGTATATTAGTTTGGAGAAAATCTCTTGAATATGCCAACAATAGGTTTTGTTGCAAAACTGATGGCATCAAATTAGCATGAGGAGATATTCTATCCTAGTTTGGTGTGATAGAATTAATTATTCAGTTGCTTCTCTCTTCTAGAAATTGTAAGCCTGTAGAGGAAAAACATATGAGATGTAAGGTGTGTGGAAGAGGAAGTGTAGATGAGTAATTCTGCTGTTGTAATCTCTTGTTGATGAACAAGATTGCCGATAACTCTGTTTGGTGGATGTAGCCCAGATTGGTCGGGTGAACCACGTTAATCGTTGTCTTCATGATTAATGGTTGTGTGTGTGTTTTTATTAAGTTTTCCATTGTGATTGAATCTAACAAAATATCCCTTTAATTATAATTTATATAAATTAATTTTATTTTTAGTAATTATTAAATTATTAATTACTTGTGAGTAAAGGTGCTTTATAGTCTAGTATGGGGAAGATGTTGTCTTGTAACTTTACATTTAAAAGTAATAAAATAGTGTTCACATAAAAAATAAAATAAAAAAATTTAAGTAATTTTTTTCCGTTGTCTACCACAAATAAAATACCCCAACTTCCACCTTAAGTTTACACCAAATTTATATAGAGAGATAAAATAATTGAAAGTAAAAAAATTATAATTTAGATTATAATTTTTTTCTACCTTTTAGTCTGAGATATATGTGTAATTCCTTCATTACTAAACATGGAGTCGACATATGGTATCTAAAAATAATACTGATATTACACTCTAGTATGAAGGATATATACATGAATGCATACATATATAGATAGATATATTTAAATTTTATTGCATCAAAAACAAAATTATATTTTGTATATGTTTAAAGCATTCAAGAAAAGAGACCATATTTTTGTAACAAAATAAACTGCATTTTGACCCAAAAATAAAATACAACAACTCAGTAATTAAGTGCTATAAAAATCACTTAACTTCTCCTTCTTTCCCTTATTTATTTTCTCTTTTTATAAATTTCTTGATGATGTATCTATAGGCATTACCTCCAATTGTATCACATTCACCACAGGGGATTTTCCTTTATCAAGTGATTTTTTACATCTCCTCTTTTTGTTTCCACTATCCAATCATCTTGAAGTTTCAGTGTGCGTTATAAACAAGATAATGAGGTGTCTATTTACCTTTTAGTTTATAAATATGTTGTGACTTCGAAACTATATTATAGGTTTTCCTATTATAGTTATAGAGGGGGACTTCCTTGATCTCCTCTTCCTCATCCTCCTAGAAAATAGGTTCATATGAATGTCAACTATTGAATTTATGAACCTAGCCCTTCTTTTTTGGAATTTATGTTGCTTGTATGCATGAATCTTTAGATTCCCTGTTTGAAACATCAACAACACCTGAAGGCTATGGTTTTCATAATCTAAGGTTTTGATCCATTGAAAAGATCCACGATTCAAAAAAGTACAATATGGTATCCGTTTTCTAAAATCCATTTCCACACATAGATGAGTAAAGGTAAATAATTTGTGTTGTAATCATTCACTATCCATATTTATGAAATTTACCACAGTATTCCCAATGTCCTCAATGAAATTTTGATGTTAAAAAGGAAGAGGGAGATGTGGCAACGACATCCAAACAAGAAATTTTTCTAAAACCATGTCAGAGGGATCAAATTTCAAAAGCCATGGAGTGAGGAAGAGACCTTCTCTCCCCCAAAACTAAGACCCATATGCCATGCATTGCCATAATTTTATTGGGAATCAAATTGAACAATCAAAAATCCTTTGGAACATAAATAAAAAAGAAAACTATTTTTTTTCAAGGTTGTAAAGATCCCTTGATGCAATGCTTCTAATTTTGGCCAGAATCCATTGAATCTATAGATGACAACCCTATCTTGTAGGAACATGAAAATATGCTTTACCTATGTTTTTTTCATTTCCAAAACAAGTGTTTCCTCCATATTCTCCACAATGTATGGTCTTAGAAGAGCTTTAGGATAAACCGTTCAGATGGGATCTTTACCACACGCAACATCCTTTTATGAGGTTGAAGTAGATGGCTCTCTCAAGACCATTTCTCTCTTGCGTGGTCTCAACACTAAAATCAAAATGGAAATTATGGAGATGTTTTATACCGACACACACACACACATTGCATTATGAGGAAGACAAGTCATTATGTAAGCATGTTTAGTTTGGAATAGGGTTTCCATAATTTTAATTTTATTATCAATAATTATTAGGTGGGATATAAGGATTTAACCTCCATAGAATATTATAAAATATTCTTAGTATTCATTGTTTCCTTTATAAGAATATTTATATAGAGAGATATGTGAAATCTATACGAATATAAATAATATAGCTAAAAATTATTATGGATCCACCTTAACTTCGGATTTACCAAGTGTTTATAGGAATAAAATCTCTTGAGGTGTAAAAATTTTCTTAGATTTTGTAAAGAAAAGATTTTTGCATATTTAGAAATTTGATTTTTCTATATGTTTGCTAGATCAAAAATTAATATAGATTTATGTTGATTATATAGTATTAATGTAAACTATTATTTTAATTATAACTTATATAAGTAAATTAAGTTCTTAGTAATTATTATTTAATGAAAAGTATTATTTTAATTATAATTTATATAAGCTAATTATTTTGCAAGTCATTATTATTTTTTTACTAATGAAAATTATAATAATTTTATTTTTTAAATTTATTAATATGTTTTTTATTTATAAGATCAAAGGAGTTAAGTAACATAAATACAGTTTTTACCAATATATTGAATCTGGCCCTTGGTTTCCCTCTACATGTGGTGATATGGAATGAATCTTTGCACTTGCCGAACCTGCCCTTTGATGTTAGAACTTATCAGTAGCCCTTTACAAAACCTCATAGATTATACTCCGATATAATTTCATGGTAGATTTAGTTGAAGCCTAGGCATGGGTGGTATGCAGAGTGAGAAAAGTGGAGGCAGGAGAGGGAGGCAAACTAGGCGCACCTCAACAACCTCTCATTTGAAGATTAACAAGTCTACGATGAACCATGACCAAAAGGGAAGTGGGGGGGATTGTCTCAGGTAACAACGTGAAGGGTAGCACATTGATGGGAGGGATTGGGTGTTGATAACACAAAACAAGCGATTAGCTGGCCACATAGACTAATGGAATGGAAGGAGGTTCAAGTTTGAAAATAGGTAGGTTTAAAATACCCATTGATGGGAGGGATTGGGTGTTGATAACACAAAACAAGCGATTAGCTGGCCACATAGACTAATGGAATGGAAGGAGGTTCAAGTTTGAAAATAGGTAGGTTTAAAATACCCTACAACATAAACAGGGTCGAGAAGGGGAACAAAAAGAAATAGCTCGACGTTCCAAATTGAAGAACACAATAAGAGCATAAAGTGGTGTTAATATTGATATGAATTATTCAGAATCAGAAATAGAAGTATGAACCTGAGTAGAGGAGATCCTTGTTAGGAAGAAGCACAAATGATCACCGAGAGTTGAGAACCACGTTCATAGATTTCTAAAGTGAATGTGCAAGAGTACATATTTCTTGTAGGCTCGATCAATTGGTTCTGTGTTGTTGGGCCTGTGATTAGTCGTCGTGACTTAAGGACTAAGAGTGCTTCCAAGTACTTCCTACTTGCACTACTAATTTAAATATACCTACATCAATTTACATATGTCGTAAATTAATTGAATATTACATTAATAATAATTGTTATGTTTTTATAAAGCAAATTCAAAATTATTTATGGTATAATAGGGTAAGCATGCAAATGATAATAAATAAAATAAAATAGTTATTTTATAATATAATAAGGTAGGTATGCAATTATGATAATAAGTAAAATAAAATAACAAATAGTATAGATAAAAAAGAAAAACCAGTAAAAATTATTAGCCCATAATACGTAATTAACAAAAAATAAAATTAAAATATGGACTAATAATTATTTAAAAAAAAAAATTATAGTTTCATATATTAATATAATATTTTTTTTAAGTAACTATTATTTTAAAATAAATTGTAAAAATAATAATAATAATAATAATAAAGAAAAGGAAAATATTTTTTAGTTATAAATTTTTTATAAATATAAATGTATATTCATTTTATATATAATATTACAATTTAAAATTTAAAATGTTTTAAAAATAACAATATTTCATTTTTAATGTTTAGATAATGAATATCCAACATTTTAAAAAGTAATAAAAAAATTTATCATTTTTCTTTATTTTATATTTTATATATTATTCACTCATTAACATCATTTTCAAGTATATAAGTATATATAAACCTTGCAAATTACTCACATTAATTCTGAAATTATTGATTTTGGCATATCAAGATTGCTTGAATTATACACTGCAGTCCAGATTTCACAATGATAGAACTTTTGGCTTTTCTAAAATATGAATCAAGAAAGAGCCTACTTGTACTAGTTTCTTTGATGGTGTGGGAATGGTTGCTATTTTTTCATTTCAGTGCATGTGGTGACGAAAAATGCAAGGCAGAGGTAAGGTGGGAATTGGGAGGTTCTTATGGAGAATTATGGTGTGTCCACCATGCACGTGGCCGTCCTACCGAATAATAAGATCATCATCTTTGACCATATTAATTTTGGCCCATCCAACATATCTTTGCCTCCTGGGAAATTTCATATCAATCAAACTTTGAAGGAAGATTGTTGAGCTCATTCCATCGAGTATGTGGAGCATGATTTCGATAGGAACCAGGTCTACCCATTTAAAATTCCATGGAAACATGGTGTTCTTATGTGACGGTCCACCCATTTAAACTTCAATGGAAACATGGTGTTCTTATGGGGCTATGGAACTTGATAGGTGCTTGATCTATACTGATGGTTTCAACAAGGGAGATAGAACAGCCAACGTATTCCGTCGTTGTTATTTTTATGATTGGATTTATTTAATGGAATTTCTAAGGTGATATTGAGTAATTAAATTAAAAATGATTATTAAGTGATTTTTGATTAATTAAAATATAAAATTTTATGAAAAAGAGAGACACATGGTATTTTAATAACTCATGGTAATGACCCATAGTATTCTAATAATAAAAATTATAAAAGGAGAATTAGAGCTCACTTTTGAGTATGCATTGATGATTATTTACCATATTGAATGTGATCTCTTTAAGCTTGAATGTAAGGGTATGGAACATGTAAAGAGGATAATCGGTGGTTCAAGATTCACCATGGATGATCCATCCATATTGGCGTCAGTTTTGCAACGATACACCCTTGCCAATTAAAAAGGGGTGAATACTTCAAATCCCTTAATTCTACTTCAAATCGAAGGAGAAGGAACATCAATTTATTTATTGCAACAACCCATAATTTTATCTTTAGAGGTTGAATTGAATGGAAGGGGAAAATTTATATTGGGGTCCAGTTTTAATTATAAAATTTCATTAACCTTAATATCAGATATTAAATCATTAAAGGGTCAAATTGATTTGCAAGGTTGAATTAATTCCTTGAGAGCAGCGAATTGCAAGGGAATATAAATTATTGCATGAGAAGTGATTGGCAATATAAATTATTACATGAGAATTGATTCTTTCAGTTGCCATAGTTGCTTCTAAAGAAGATGAGGAACCAATTGTAACAGCTACTGAGTTCAACAAAATAAATTTTCTATACTTTTTCATAATTAGAATGAAAAAAAGTATGATTTTTTTAGTGAAATTCATATTGATAAAATGTATGTTTATTAGTCCTTCATATTATTTCAAAAAACAATATCTTTATTTGGATCTAAATTATTTGAATACATAAATTGTGCAAAATGTTTGTTTGAAACACCCATAAAATATTTTTGGAAAGAAATTTGGTAGTATAAGAAAGTACAAATAAAAAAGGGATATTACATTTTTCCACCCCAAGGGTGTGCCTTTCACTTATTTTTGATAATTCTTTCATAAGCAACATATCTCAAGTGTCCAAGCTTTCTTTTAAAGATGTATCATTGATGTAACCCTTAATGACAATTCGACTTCTCACTCATCAAGGTTGGGACATGCAAGGGTTCCCTTATTATGTGATGGGGCATCTACTGCTTAGGAATTAGGTGATGGCTTATGAGGGTGGTAGAGCTCAAGCTATGATTTTGTACACATGCTAATCAATGTCCTCACCATCATTTACATTATAATTTTTATTTTTCTTTTATTGTGGCCATATTATGCTTTAAAAGTTATTTATTGTGGATGTGAGGGTGGAAATCCCAATGAAATAATGACAATAAACCCAAAATACAGATGTGAAATTAGGAGAATGATGAAGAGTGTTAAATATGGAATAGTCATGGACACACTACTTCAATCCAATTTCCCAAGTAGTGTCCCTCCAATAACTCTAAGAACTCAGGGGGATGTCCCACTAGACTAGAGCCAAATACTAACTCTCTATTAAGGTGGGAAAACATGCTTATAATAAAGATTGGTCAATTATCCATATCTCTCCTTTATCCATGTTAGAATGAACAAAAAAATACCTAAAATAACATGGTTCCAAAATGGTTAAAGTACACGCCTAAGCGGTGATCTACCTTCCTTCAAGAGGAATTTTAGATGGTGACATGTGTATGGAAATGCAAATGGTAGAGGAATGTGGAATATCATTGTATATTGCAAAAACATAGGTTTTAAGACTACTTGCAGTGGAGGGGTTGAATATATTGATCTCTTTATTATCATTGATCACTTGGTTGCATGGTTATATTAGTAATTCAAGTATATGGGTTTCTCATTGTGTCTTTAACAAAGTTCCATAATAAGAGTTTTTTTACTATTTATAGGGAAAAAACACAAAATAAAAGAATGGTGATTTTTTTATAGTTTTTTGTGGGTAGTTTTTGGCTTTTATATTGTTGTTATGTAGAATATTCCCTTATATTTTGTTGTTTATTACCTTTTATATTTCGATTTTCTTTTTTTTCTTTTTTTTGTCTCAGATGAGCTTATAGGATCCTTTTATTGATTTTCTTTTATTTTCTATTGAAATTATGTCCTAGTTTGCAATGTTGTTGTTTTCTTTTATTCAAATGATGATATTAAGAAAATCAAGTGAGTAACTATGAATGAAAAATTTTAAGTTTATCAAAAAGTAGTGATATAAAAGGTTTTCTCTATAATATAGGTGGTCCAATGTTTTCATTTCAATTAAGAGTAGCAAAGACATTGTCTTCTTGTGCTTCAGGTAAAATAAAATTAATATTCTTGCTAACTACCTCTCTTCACATTTGCTAACTACAAAGGTCACTATTATGTATATTAAAAACAACACAATTAATACCCTTCAACAAATTTTCTATACCAATACATTGATGGTTTGTGTCGTGACATAATAGAGGAAGTCAAATACATGGCAATTTCAATCGGTAACTTTGAGACTAAGTTCCTCTAATGCTATTGTCATTTTGAGCTAACCACCATCTTATAATTATTCAAATCCTCTTATTTCATTAAAATATCATTAGTGTTTGCCTTTACAACTCTTGTGTTGATATTTGAGTTGGGATATGCTCAAACTGTGCAATATCTCACTAAGGGATATTTTTGTCACTTGAATTTTCGCTTACATATCATTGTCCTAGAAACAATAAAGGTAAAACTCATGAAATCACAATATAAAAAATGAAATTGTAGAATTAAGGAATGTTTGGAAGGAAAAAATATTTTATTTTATTGGATACAAAAAGATACACCATATTTGATATTTTAGAGACAAATTTAGGTGACCAATTGGAATAATATTATGTATTATCTAGGTGTCATAAGAGGATTTTGATTTGCATCAAGCATTGTTATTTACTTCAAAGTTAATGCAATTTGTTCATGGATTTCTACAAACATAAGAATAGGTGTGAGGAAAATCTGAACAAGGTTGCATTGCAACGGATACTTGTCGAATACATATGTAGAGAGCAAAAGTATTGCTAGAAACAGTACATGCATTGCAACCATAAAAGTAATGCACAATAAAATAAGTTGATTGATAACCTACAGTGAATTTGAAATAGAGGGGAAGTTCTCCTCTAATTTTTTGTTAATGGTGAATTTATATTTAAGAGTAGCTTGCTTATTGGTGATCATATCAACAACAACATGCAAAAACATTCTACTCAGTGCTCATAGGAGTGCGAATTAAATTATTATTATCATACTCAACAACCGCAAGTGAAAAATAAATTATGATTATCTTTATAAAAAACATGAATTACACATAAATTTAGTGAAAGGAAAATCCATGAGATTAACGGAGAGAGAAAATGTTATTCATACTTACACTAATATCGCCCTATTTTTTACTAAAAAATACATATGATTTTATGGTTGATGTTATATTTGCGAGTAGATAATCCACCACTAGCGGTGAATTTATAAGTGGCATTGAATATAAGTTTTGATTGTAACATGAATTTAATCTACTTTTAATCACTTGCATGTTATGTCTTTTAAATGAACAGGTAACAAAACTTGTGGTTGAATACAACAAAATGTAACCCTCATCCCTATCATTTTTAGAAGCATATACTTTCAAATGCGGAAAGGTGACAACAATGTATTGAGGTAATTACTCACCTTTAAGTGTTGTTTTTGCTTCTTCAAAAATTGTCCATGAATTGGATGGATTTTTGTCATTTTCATAATCTCACTTTTTTCTCCAAAAAAAGTATACTCTTATTTCATTATCCCATCCCTAAGTTTTTTGCAACAACAAACAATATCTTTCATTTTTCCTCGGAGAGAGACAATTCAACTATAACAAATAATAACCTAACATGAAGTGTTTTGGCTTATAGTTTGAATTTTTCTATTTTGAAAATAAATTTGAGAAATGTTTTCTTTAAATACATCATTAAGGAGAAAGACAATTCAACCTGCAAATAAAAATAAAAACTAATAACCTAACTTGGGACATCTAAACTTGTGAAGACCTGCACAACCTAAACCTTATCACGAAATGATTTGTGCTTTGAATGCATAGTAAAATGGTATTGAATTGATACCTCTGAGCTTTATCTTATGTCTTTCCTCTCTTTTTTATGAGTTGTTTTTTCATCTCTCAAAATTGTCCAAATTGTCCGAGCTACTAAACATTTAAACTATTCACTAGAGAAATAGAAACTCAATATGAGTATAGAGAAAATAAAAACTCAATATTGTATTTAAATTATTATAAACATCACCCTATCACCTTATCAATTATACCTTACCAAGTAGCATCTACTCGCAGTTATTATAACCTTACTTTATCAATTATAAAACAGGCTATGTACTACATGTTGTACATCTACGTTTATGTGCATGTTTATGTTGTTTATCATGTGGAAAATTTATTATCAATTATGTGTGTTCCTATTTGGATCCAACTCTACTATCGATTATGTATGTTCCTAGTTGGATCCTCTCCTTCCAAAATTTGTTTTCGATTCATGTGTTTTTTGAGTTCATTGTCCATTCATGAATGTTCCTAATTATGGCAATGAGATGCCCCTTTCTAAGGCCGTAGAGTGGATTCACTCTTAAAAAAAGTTAGCTTTGTAGCTCTTAAACTCTTCAACTTCCACTCCACACGAATTTCCAACGATAGCTTTATTGTTGGGAGGATTGATAGCTCGTTGTTGGGAGGATAGATGGAGAGCTAGGGATATTCCTGTTGGTTAAGTATAAATTCAAAAAAGTAAGAACAATGAATTATCCAAACCATTGTAGGCCGGTATGCCTTTCTAAACTTCTTGCATTGAAACAAAAATGTTGAATTCCTTTTTACAAAGGGAATCTGCTGAGAGCTCTCCACACTTCAAGCTGATGGTCTGCTTTTTGAAGCCCTCAATATCTCTTCACAACTTCCAAATACGTTATAAAAATTTTGAACCGAGCTTTCAAGAAAAGAAATTGAATGTCAAGGATATTTATGTGGACTTAGAGAAGTAGGATTCAAAGGGCTATGTGCCATAGTATTTCATCTTCCAAAGGATATTAAGTTGAATTAAAAGATATCTAACCGAATTTATCGATCTTTTTAATTTCTACCGACACATTTTCCGAAATAGCTTAGTGTTTTCTTGTAAAACCATTGGGTGATGCATACCACAATCCCATCTAAATACATAACCTTTCTCTAAAGCTTATGTTGTGTTAAGTGTGACAATATAAAATGTGACATTATAGAAACGTAAGAAAATTTGATAACTTTCCTAATTTTCTAGTTGGAAATAATTTATGAGTAGTGATTTGATGCTCCTTGCACTTGGAATTTGTGGTATTGAATTTATGCTTGTATGTTGACATTTATCCTAGCACAGTTGAATTTACTGGATGCTTGGTGTGATAAGGAAGAGCCACTAAATTCATCCAACACCACCACTACCTCTCCAACACTTTTATCATTTCATAATTTTTGTATGTCTCTTGCACTACAATCGTTTTTCTCTTGGGCATTTTTTTTCGAGGAACCCGAATTTCCCAAAGACTTGCTCATATAGTCAATCAATGCCAAATACCCTCCCAAATTTTTTTTATTTTCCTATTCCCATATATTATTCTAATTGGGAAATAACTTGGTAAACAACAAATATCCATTGCCTCCTTCCTCATTAGAGAACATCGATATTTTTTTAGCTTCATTTAGTGGAGGTGAAATAACAAATTATCGGCCCATTTTTTCCTTTTAGTTCATTAGATATTAGATATAGAACTTTATATCCCAACAACAACTTTGAAATTTTTTTTTAAGTGTGCAAAGAAAATTAGCCCCATAACGAAAACCTAAAACAACTTGTCTTAGAATTAGGGAATTCATGGAACATTATCTATCTAGTCTAATCTTTATGACCTCTCGATCATGTAGTGGAAATACAAAGTAGTCCATTCAAGGAAAAATGGAAGAGAAATTTTATTTTTTTCTTCTTGGTCAAGAGGAATACGGTGTGCACTCGATCATGGTGCATGACATGAAGTATTAAAAGAGCATGAATTATGCTACATGATATAATAAAAGAGATTATTGTATACCTATTTTTCCTTTGCTTATATATTCAAGATTTTTAATTTCAATTCACGATTTTAATTTCAATAATAGTTCTTCAGCTTATATATTCTCGGTTTTAATTTCAAACAATTTCAAATTGCAACCAAGAGCATGAAATACCTCACTTGTCCGCATTTTTATACGAATTGAAATTGTGTTACATGAGATAATAAAAGAGAGCATTACTTACCTATTTTTCCTTCACTTATATATTCAAGATTTTAATTTCAAACCATTTCAATAGTATTTCCTTGAGTTATATATTCTCGATTTTAATTTCAAATTGCAAGCAAAAGCATGAAATACCTCACTTGTCCGCATTTTTTCGCAAAAGGGATATTGTGTTGATAAACCTTGGTGTTGCTTCATGTTGCTTCAAAGAACCGAGCGAAGGATATATTGTCATTATATCGAATGGTGTTTCTTCATGTTGCTTCAAACAACCGATCGAAGGAGATATGATCCTTCTAAAAGTTGTTTTGTTTCATTTTACTGGGGAAATGTTTTTCACCCTTTTACCCAGAGCTACCCCTCCACACAATATTGAGCACTAGTGACGAGAGCACTTAAATTTGAAATTAAATATAGAAAATAAATGGAAGAAGTTGGTAAATATGTTGGTAAGGATGGTGTTGGAAATATTGTCATTGATGGCAAAGGAGGCAGTCACTGAAGCAAAGAGGCGTAACCGGGTTATCTCGACAATAGAGGCGAGAGGCGAGAGCGACAGAGCAACAGAGTAAGCAGAGGCGAAAGCGTGAGCCATTATAAAATTCCAGAAGCGCACTCTCCAACCCAAGCACGGCAAAGGCAAGAGACAGAGTCGAGACGGAGAGTAGGCGTTATAATTCGAGAATCGCCCAACCCGGAGGATGATATAAAATTCCGAGAATCGCCCAAGTCAGCGGATACAGATCGTATGTATAATTCCGAGAATCATTACCCAATGGGCGTTACATATAACTTATACAAATATTATTCCGGAATCGCTTGACTCAGCAGACAAAGTATACATATATAAGAAATGACGTAGCAGACAACTCGTCTTAAATTATAAGAATTCCGATGATTGATGCAAATCGGGCAAGTGTCGAAGTTAGTGGAGTTTGGAAAGTTTAACACATTGAAACAGCTTTCATATTATCAATCCCGAAAGCAAAAAGAACCAAAGGTCCAAGGCATATCTATTATGGAGCGCTTAATGTTTAAACAAATAACCAAAGTACCGTATGGTGGCACCCCTCCCCAATCGGATCGAAAATGAAGAGTCCAAAGGTGGAAGCGCATTGCAATTCAATCCATTTGGGCGATTTCGATTGAATCGAAATCGAACACGATTGGAGCCGCAATAGTTGAGTGATAACAATTCAATCGATTGGCGATTTCCGATTGAATCGCAATCTGAGCAGATTGAGCTGCAAAAGTTGAGTGATATTAATTCAATCGATTGGTGATTTTCGATTGAATTGGAATCGGAGCAAAGAGCGATAAATAGCATTCGAAGAAGACTCACCGCATCGGGAAGTGTGTCATGGGCCCAAAAGGAGTTCTTATATGTTTAATATGTCTTCACTATATTACGCCGAGAATTGATTTAAAAACAAGGTATATATATGGAGCGCACAAAACAAATTTTTATATGGTGGGACCCCCTTCCCAATCGCATCGGAGGTAAACAACGCAGAGGGGCTTGCAACTCAAAGTTACGATTGCGATCAATAGCAATCGGAAATCGCAAGGGGATCTGAACTCGCTAACGCCAAGATAATATATAAGTTGGAGATATGTGTAATGCATTCCGAGGGGGTCTTATTCCCTTATCTACTTGATTTTGCTACCCCCTGCGGAATTAAGGAATGGTTCAATTTATAATACGAGCGCCGTGATATGATTGGTATATATATATTACATTGTTGCGGTTGTATTAAAACATGTCGTGTGGTCCGCAGACCCACGGGCCTCGGACTTAACGGGAGGGCGATTATTAATGTAATAAAATTGTAATATATGTATGTTCGACCGTTCAGAAACTCGCCACATCAACAAGACACTTGTTGCGTGTAAAGGATTGAATTACGATCAGACTAGATTCATTTATATATAAAGTACCGGTATAAAACTAAAATAAAAAATGCGATTCATAAATTCAGAGTTACGCAGCAGCCCATAAACGTGAAAGGCATGACAGAGAAGAGAAAGGGACAAAGAGACAAGCTAGAGAAAATACAAATGCGACAGCAAAGCCAAGAGACAAAATAAGTGAGCTTGAGTTCTAATTGTAATTCGAATGTAAATGTTTTAATTGTTTTTATTGTTTGTGATGCATTGGCAAGTCTCCAAGAGAGAACAAACTCCCACCGTAATGTTAAAATTGAAACCTACGAGCTATAATTTCGAAATAACTGATAAAAGGAGTGAGAAGGCGGAGATAAAGAGACATGACTTTCCATTTCGAATTCCAACGAGAATACAAACAATCATGTGAGGAAATCTATAAATAATATCATCTTGATATGCGAGTGTGTTTTTTTTTGGAGCGAGAGGAGAGAGTAAATAAAGAGAAGGCAGAGAATAAAGAAGAGTGAAGCGAGAGAATATCAAGAAAAGAAGAACAGAAAGAGAAGCTACGTAACGTAGTCGATATCGCAGGTAAATCAAAGCAAACATTCATTTTGATAAATTGAGGAAGTTGGAGCTTCCCTATCAAGTTGCACTCGATAGTCGTCGCTGTAGCCGAATGAGGTTGGAGCCTCCGTAGGGTTGGTGCCCGTAGAAATCGGGAAGGGGAGTTGGTGCTTCCTTGCAAGTTGCAGCTTGCAGAATTGAGGTAGGAGCCCTCCCTGTAGGTTGGTGCCCTGCAGAAAACAAAGTGGTGAGAGGGAGTTGGAGCTTGCCTTTGCATCACAACAATAATAAGATGTGGTTTTCTCCCTTTATGGGTTTCCACTTATATCCGGTGTCTCCCGTGCATGATATTTATGTATTGATCTCGATATGTATCATTTTCTTAATACCTGTTGCTCTCAAATTAAGTTCTATCGCTCTATTAAACTAATACTGATTACATTCTAAGATTACTCTCACATCAAATAGAGTTTGAAATGAAGGTGTAAATAAGTTTATTGAAAAGTTTAAAAGATCGGGAATGTATTAAACTCGATTCACCCCCCTCTCGCGTCTAATTAGAGATTCAACAATTGGTATCGAGCAGTGTTCCTTTGTACAAGTCTAACAACCGAAAGGAGATCCTAGGTTCCCAAGATGGCTAGTAAAGAAGGATGCTCAACCAATAAAGCCCCTTTCTTCACCCGGGTGAAAATTATGCTTTATGGAAAATCGGGATGAAGACATACATAATGTCACTAGGAGTAGAAGTCTGCTTTGCCGTACAATTAGGATATGCCCCGAAGTCAACTGATACGAGAAAGATAGCTAAAGAAAGCTTTGTAGCTAATGCAAAAGCCATGAATGCAATCCCGAATGGATTATGTGAAGCAGTAGTTTATTAAATTAATGCATAAGGACACCGCCAAGAAAAATATGGGATACTCTTTGAAGACATACATGAGGGAGACCTGAAAGTAAAAAATCGCCAAACTTCAAGTATATAGAGCCCGGCTTGAAAAACTTAAAAATGAATGATGATGAAGATGTTAGGCAACTTCTTTCTTAAAAGTTGCAGAAATTGTTAACAATATGAAAGTCTTGGAGAAACTATACCGTAAAGTATAGTTGTGCAAAAGATTCTAAGATCACTCCCATCCGTATTTAATCCCAAGGTATCCGCAATAGAAGAGACAACCTAATTGGGAGACTCGACCATGAACCAGATACTTCGAAATCTAATAAACTCTATGAAATGAGGCTCCCACGTAAGAGGCCAAGTACAAGGGAAGCAAGCATTCAAAAACGTAGAAAAAGAAGAAAGAAGAAAAGGAAGGAATATGTTCTTGTCTCGATGAAGAAGAAGCTAAATTTGTCAAGAAATTGGATAGAGGCTCGGTAGGTACAAAGGTAAACTTCCTTCAAATGCTTTAATTGTGGAAGATTTGGACATTATGTCTGCTAAAATGTCCTCACAAGAAAGTAAGAAATCAAGCTCAAGAATTAGAGAAAGACACATCAAAAATTCACAGTAAAGGGAAAGAAATCTAGCCGAAAATCCTTCTATGCTCAAAGAAGACAAAGAAGTGCATCTAAAGACTCAGATGAACCTCAAGTGAAGAAGGAACCTCGTAATTTTTATCGATGGCCATAGAAGATCTTGAGGGACTCCTACTAGAAGATGAAGAAGAAGAAGGGGAAGTAGACCTTGAGGGGGAGCTAAGAAGTGCTTTCCGAAGAGATTGACAGACTCAAACTAAAATGCAAAAAACAAAAAGAGATTCTCCTAAAATGTATGAAAGAAGAACAAAATTCGAAGTCCTCATGCAAAGTCGAAGGTAAAGCTTGAAGAAGCCAAGAAGATAGAAGATATGTTACTTCAGCAAATCAAAGATAAATCTCGGAGAACAAGAGAAGCTGAAGAAGAAATTTTGTGTCTCAGAAAGAAATTAGAAAATGCTCAACGAGAAGTTTCTATATACCCTTCTCAAACAACAAGCTCTATTAAGTTGAATGAAATTTTGGTTGCTCAAAGATCCCCCTATGATAAAGACTGAATAGGCTACGAAGGAGAATCAAGTAAAGGAAAAGAAAAGGTTGACGAAGAGAGATTACTTTTTTAAAATCAAAGAAGGATGAGGAAGTAGCTCAAATAATTCCTACAAAAGAAGATATCTCGCAATAAGAGAGACAAAGAGAGCGTAATAAACCTCTAGTAACAAAGAATATAATGAATACTAAGATGGCGTAGAAAAGAATCATATGCCCCTAAGCATATCAAATTTGGAAGTCATCGCAGGAAATTCTTCCTCCTATGAAGAATGCCACCTGCTATGTCCGCTACAAGCTGGGGCACATTGCCGCATATTGTTATGCAAGGAAGAGTAATTCAGACTCGCAAGAGATGCAAACAAGGAAGAGGCTATCTCAAACAAACATATGGAGAAAACAACCTTACATCGTATGCAAATAATTTCTATGGTTATTGTTTTTATTGTAAGGAATTTGGCCATAAAATTATTGAATGTAAAAGGTATAGAAAAAAGACTCGATGTTCAATACCTCAAGGAGGTTTATGAGTCAAAGCAATTTTGTTCATGCTCACAATTCTCGCAAAAACTATAATCAAATGTTCAAAAGGGGGCCTCCAAAGTGGATAAAGAAGGTGAATAATCGTGACCCGGCTCTAACCGCTCAAGATCTCGAAAAAGCCAAGTGGTACTTGGACGAGTGGTCGCTCCAAACACATGACTCGGGAGACGAAAGCAAGTTTATAACTCTTTGATGAAAATAAATCTGCAATGTTATTTTTTGGTAATGATAAATCGTAGAAAGATCAAAGGAAAAGGCTCGACCAAGATAGACAATGGCGGAGAGGAAAAGCCCAAGAGGTATTATTTGTGGATGGACCGAAAGCAAATTTACCGAGTGTCGCGTTAGATGTGTGACAAAAGGTCGTGAAGTTTTTTAGAGCACAAGATTGTGTAGTCGTCAAGCACGACAGAAAGACTCTGCTCAAAGGTGTTCGAACGAGAGAACAATTTATACATAGTGAAAGAGGAGAAGATGAAGCCTTCCATCTTAGCAAACTTGAGGATTCATGGTTGTGGCATAGGAGATTGGGACATCTCAGCTTTCGACTCATATCATCAAATTGAGCAAGAAGAAAGCCAGCCAAAGACATGCCGTAAATAAAAAAGGCCTTCAAATATTATATGCAAATCTTGTCAATCGTGGGAAACAGTACTCAGCACATCCTTTAAATCTAAAGAGGAGTTGTCAACAAGAAGACCACTCTGCCTTGTGCACATGGACTCGTGTGGACTCGCTAGAACCAGAACACCAAGTGGAGAATCCTATTTCATGTTGATAATAAAGATGACTTCTCCGAATGACATGGGTTGCCTTTCTCAAAAATAAATGCAAGCATTGGAAAAATTTAAGATATTCGCAGCATTAGCGAAAATCAAACCTGGATGCAAGCCGAAATGTATCGGATCGTACAGAGGAGGAGAATTCACAGATTATGACTTTGGCGGACCCATGTAATGAACATGGGAATAAAGCAACAATTTACTATTGCGACACCTCGCCAGTAATGAGTAGCAGAGAGACAAAACAAAGTTTGTACAACAAATAGCCGCAGCTATGATGCAAGAGAATAATATTGCTCAAACCTTATGGGCGAAGCAGACACACAAAGCAGCACATATCCTTAATAAAGCTCACTTAAGGCCAAGAAGTGACAAAACTCCATATGAACTATGGCATGGAAATCCGTACCTTCAATAAAACATTTCTGTAGTCTTTGGTAGCAAGTGTTACATAAAGAATAATGATGAAAACCTTGGTAAATTTGATGCAAGAGCAGTATGAAGGGATTTTTTCTAGGATATGCTTCCAAAAGCAAAGGGTACAGTGTTACAACAAGATCCTTCTAAGATAGTTGAAAGTATTGATGTGAGATTTCGATGAAGAACTTCCAAACAATACAAGAAATACAGATCACTGCAGTCCATCGTACAACCATGAAGAGGAAGACAAGGATGATGATGAAACAAGCAAGACAACAGATGATGCAGAGCGAGCTCGAAAACCTCCTCAAGATACACTCGGAAGAATCATCCCGAAAATCGATCATAGGAGACAAGAAAGCAGGGATTCCGAGACAAGAAGGCAAAGCTAATCGAACAAACAAGAAGTATACATAGCCATGTTATCACAAATAGAGCCAAAGAAATTTGAGAGAAGCCAGCAGGACAAGTATTGGGTAAAAGCAATGAATGAAGAATTGGACCAAATTGAGAAGAACAATACCGGGAACTAGTTCCTAGACCTATTGAGAAAAAATATCATTGGTTCAAAATGGGTATTCAAAAACAAAATGAATGAGCAAGGACAAGTAATCGTAAATAAATCAAGGTCGGTCCTCAAAGGATAATCACAAATAGAAGGACTTGATTATGATGAAACATTTGCCCACTCGTAGCTAGAATGGAAGCTATCAGAATGTTCCCGGCATTTGCATGCTATCCAAGACTTCAAGGTATATCAAATGGATGTAAAGTCTGCTTTTCTTAATGGAGATCTAGAAGAAGAAGTGTACATGGAACAACCAGAAGGCTTCTCATTGACAAACAAAGAAGACTATGTGTGCAGACTGAAGAAGGCCCTATATGGATTGAAACAGGCTCCTCGTGCTTGGTACTCAAGACTGGACAAATATTTGCAAAAACAGGGTTTTAAGAGAGGTGGAGTAGACAGCAATCTATACATAAAAGCGCATGAAAATAAACTCCTAATTGTTGTTGTATATGTTGATGACATTATGTTTGGAAGCAACAAATATGAACTAGCAAAAGGGTTTGCTGATGAGATGAAGACAGAGTTTGAAATGTCTATGATTGGAGAACTCAGTTTTTACTTGGGACTGCAACTGAAGAAAAGGACACAGTACATTCATTTCTCAAGAAAAATACTTAAAAGAAATGTCAAAAAATTCAAATGGAGGACTCGTAAACCAATGACAACCTCATGATCACGGATGCAAGTTGTGTGTCATGATAGTCTGCAGATGGTGATCAAAAACTCTACAGATCCATGATAAAGAAGCCTGGGTCAGACGGATGAGCCTTCAAGACCAGACATCATGCTAGCAGAGGATCTTAGCAAGATATCACAAGACCCAAAACCACTGGCAAGAAAAGAATATTCAGATATCTACAAGGAACAACACAATATGGACTTTGGTATCCTAAAGGAAAAAGCTTCACCTTGACAGCATACACAGATGCAGATTGGGCCAGCTGTGTGGATGACAGAAAGAGTACAAGTGGAGGTGCATTCTATCTAGGAGAAAGTCTGGTGGCATGGTTAAGCAAGAAACAAACATCTATCTCTCTCTGGCTGTACCGGGCTAATATATACAGCTGTGCCATGATGTTGCACACAATGAAATTGCTACACTTCAAGACATGAAGGTAAGCATTAATGACCCTATCTCAATCAAATGTGATAATACAAGTGCTATAAGTATATCCAAAAATCCCGTGCTTCATTCAAAAACTAAACATATACCAATCAAATATCATTTTCTCCGAGAACAAGTGGCTCAGAAAATAGTTACACTAGACTATGTACCAACAAAAGAACAGATAGCAGATATATTTACTAAACCACTTGCCAGAGAACCATTCGAATACTTGAGAGACAGACTAGGGGTAGTATCTGTAGATACTACTCTCTAATATAAAGAGAAAGCATAAGTCTCAGGGGGAGAGCATAAACGAAAATATCTTTCCTAAAGGAAATCAGCAAGAAAGGGAAGCATATAACAGGTCCACAGGATCAGCATTCTCAGTATTATCAGCATTCAGCATGAAAAAAAAAAAATTAAACATATATCGGCAATCTAGCACAGATTATAGCAGAGATATATATAGCAGCAGCAGCCTCAACACAGATTATATTGTTAACACAGGATTAAATGCATCATTAAATGTTCTCTCAACAAGTTTCATACATCACTCTAGAGCAGCATAGTCCAATTTCAGCAGAAGAGGACCTATACGTAACTCAGAGAAAGGAAATGCAACGACAAAACCCATACAGAGAGATGAGGCGTCGTCCTTTGCCATTGATGTCAAAGGGGGAGGAAGAACAAACAACAGGAGGAAGAGCAGGCAAACAGGAAAAGCAAGCAACAAGAGAAAGAGAAAGCAAACAGAGAAAGTGGATTGCCATCAATGCCAAAGGAGGAGACTGTTGGAAATATTGTCATTGATGGCAAAGGAGGCAGCGCTCAAGCAAAGGAAGCAGCGCTGAAGCAAAGAGGCAGCAAAGAAGCAAATGAAGGCAGAGGAAACGAATATAATAGAGGCAGAACCATTATCTCAGCAATAGAGGCAGAGGCAGAGCGACAGGGGCAGCAGAGGCAGAGGCAGAAGCAAAGCCGTTATCTCAGCAATAGAGGCAGAGACAGAGCGACAGGAGCAGCAGAGGCAGAGGCAGAAGCAGAGCCGTTATAAAATTTCAGGAATCGCACTCTCCAACCGGCATTATACATATAACTTATAAAAACATTATTCCGGGAATCGCTTCACTCCAGCGGCAAAATATATAAACATATATATCAGTTATATGCAAGCGGAGCACATATAACATATACAAACATAATTCCGGGAATCGCTTCACTCCAGCGGCAAAATATATATATATAACAGTTATATACAAGCGGAGCGCTTTATATCTATATAAACAAAGGTCAAAGCATAAATATATACAAAAGGAGCGCTTTATTATAAGTTTCATATTATTAATCCCGAAAACAAAAGAACCAAAGGTCCAAGGCATATATATTATGGAGCGCATAAAACAAAGTTTTATAAGGTGGGACCCCTCCCCAATCGAATCGGAAATGTGAAGAGTCCAAAGGTGGAAGCGCATTGCAATTACCGATTGGCGATGTCCGATTGAATCGCAATCGGAGCACATTGGCGCTGCAATAGTTGAGTGATATCAATTCAGGCGATTGGCGATTTCCGATTGAATCGCAATCGAAGCACATTGGAGCTACAATAGTTGAGTGATATCAATTCAGGCGATTGGCGATTTCCGATTGAATCGAAATCGGAGCACATTGGAGCTGCAATAGTTGAGTGATATCAATTCAGGCGATTGGCGATATCTGATTGAATCGGATCGGACTGTGGAACAATTAACCGGTTTGGCATTCAAACATTGCGATTTGCGATCGCCGATTTGCATCGGAATCGGAGCAGAAGCGATAAATAGCATTCGGAGAAGACTCATTGCATCGGGAAGTGTGTTAAGTGGGCCCAAAAGGAGTTCTTATATGATTAATATGTCTTCACTATATTACGCTGAGAATTGATTTAAAAAGGAAGTGTGTATGTATGCCGAGAGTTGAAATTACTTATTTGTATATATGAAAGGGCGTTGTTATATGTATATATATTACATTGTTGCGGTTGTATTAAAACATGCCGCGTGGTCTGTAGACCCACGGGCCTCAGCTTAACGGGAGGGCGATTATTAATGTAATACAATTGGAATATATGTATGTTCCGGCCTGCGGAACTCGCCACATCAACAAGACACTTGCTGCGTGTAAAGGATTGAATTACAGTCAGCAGATTCATTTATATATAAAGCGCTGGTATAAAAATAAAATAAAAATGCAGTTCATAAATTCAGGAGTTACGCAGCAGCCATAAACAGGAAGGCATACAGAGAAGAGAAAGGGACAAAGAGACAGTTAGAGAAAAGACAAATGCGCAGCAAGCCAAGAGACAAAATGAGTGAGCTGGAGTTCACATTGTAATTCAAATGTAAATGTTTTAATCGTTTTTATTGTTTGTGATGCATTGGCAAGTCTCCGAGAGAAAACAAACTCCCACTGTAATGTTAAAATTGACACCTACAGTTATAATTTCTGAGTAAGCTGATAAAAGGAGTGAGAAGGAAGAAGGCAAAGAGACATGACTTTCCATTTCAAATTCCAAGCAGAATACAAACAGTCATGTGAGGAAATCTATAAATAATATCATCTTGATATGCAGAGTGAGTTTTTTTTTTTAAATGAAGAGAGAGTAAATCGAGAGAAGGCAGAATATAGAAGAGTAAGACAGAGAAAATTAAGAAAAGCAGAACAGAAGGAGAAGCTACAGAACAGAGCTGATATCTGAGGTAAATCAGCAAACTTTCAATTTGATAAATTGAGGAAGTTGGAGCTTCCCTATCAAGTTGCATCTTGATAGTCGTCAGTTGTAGCTGACTGAGGTTGGAGCCTCCTGTAGGTTGGTGCCTGCAGAAAACTGAAGGGAGTTGGTGCTTCCTTGCAAGTTGTAGCTTGCGGAATTGAGGTAGGAGCCTCCTGTAGGTTGGTGCCTGCAGAAAAACAGTGGTGAGAGGGAGTTGGAGCTTGCCTTTGCATCACAACAATAATAAGATGTGGTTTTCTCCCTTTATGGGTTTCCACTTATATCTGGTGTCTCCGTGCATGATATTTATGTATTGATCTGATATGTATCATTTGCTTAATACCTGCTGCTCTCAAATTAAGTCTACTGCTCTATTAAACTAATACTTTCAGATTACATTCTAAGATTACTCTCACATCAAATAGAGTTTGAAATGAAGGTGTAAATAGGTTTATTGAAAAGTTTAAAAGATCAGGAACGTATTAAACTGATTCACCCCCCCCCCTCTTAGTTTAATTAGAGATTCAACAAAGACAAATAGCACACTTATTATTTTCTTTCAAGTTAAGAGGGAATTCTTTAGGGGGGATGCTTGTCTCTACATTTAGAACAAAAAATACATAATGACTCTTGTTCCCTCATAAGTTTTTGTTGAAATTTTAAAGAGTCTAACTGTTTAGTAACAGTGTTCATTATATCAATTTTCATGTTTTCCATTTTATTTTCCAATCCAATAATCATAGCATCGGTAGATTTCATTTTTCTATTTTTATTTCGATTTCATCTACCGGATCTATACTGATTCCTTGAAAATTTCCAGCATAATTCACAAATTTGATCAAAATTTTGTTGAGAAATATCACCTTGTCCTAATAGATTCAAATTGTTTCTAGAATTATCAGTAAGTCCTCTTAAGAACAAGGTTCTAATAGTATTGGGATCAAGCCTAAGTTTTTACCTTTGTAAAATATATAGAAATATTTCCAAATAATCTTCAAGCATTTCATCATCATCTTGTATGATTGTAAAAATTTCATCTTGCATGTCCTGAGTTTTACAATATTCTTGATATTTAGACAAAAATACCCTCCTCATCTGCTCCTAAGAAGTTATGGTGTTTCCTCCTAACCCCATAAACTAGTGCAACGCTGAGTCCTTGAGGGTAACAGGAAATAATCTTAACTTCTGAACCTCAGTTGCATAATCATAACTTCTACACAAAATATCGAACTCAAATAGAAAAGAATCAGGGTCTTCATGAACTTTAACATGGAAATGAGGGAGAGTTGACGGTGGAATATTCTTCATCTATGACACGGTGTCAGGATCCACAATTGGAAATACAAAAGTAGATTGTCCTTCACTTACCTAGTTGTCACCAATCCCTTCCAAATGATCTCCTTGGTCTACCAGTGTTTCCTTCTTGCTTGTTCTGCTTTCCACAGGCTGATCCACACCTGAGCTATTAGTACCAGAATCTAGGTGGATTTTTCCTGCATGATGGGTTTGGATTGAATTGGGCTTCCTACTTGCAGAAGAAGACTCAATGTTAGAAAAATTATTTTGGCCCTTAGTGGGCTTCGAACCCTTACCTTTCCTAGGCATTCATCTCAAAAAATAAAGAAAAATATCAAAACAATTTCTATTAAAAAAATGCTGTCAGAAATCAATCAACACCAGTAAAAACTCCTTCAAAAATACTTGCAAAAATAAAGGAAACTTACCTCTATTATACAATCAAAAAATTCTTACCAAATCAAATCGCCTCCTTGGCAATGGCGCCAAAATGTTGGGTGCAGGAATTACACTTAAGTAAAAATCCTCATCACTTAATTATCAACTCGGGGGATTCGTTAACATAGAGACGAAGCATAAGCAATGCCAAAGATGGTATGAATATTTCTAATCTCAACTCCTACTTTTGAAAAGAATAATTTCAGAATCAAGCTTTAGAGAAGAAAGATGAAACTCAAACCATCAAAACAATCTGAGGCTAGAACAAGAAGAATGTACTTGCAAAAGAGATTCAGAAATAAAGAGGAGAAATCACTCTAGCCAAATATTGATTAGCTACTGAGAATGTATTTCCTTCAGCAAAGACACCTTATAAGTTTCCAACAAATGGGCCCCTTCAATCCTGCATATATAAGGAGATATTCCTTGTGAAAAATCAATCTTGCACTAGTGCAGTCTTCCTGCACTAATGCAAGAATCAATGATTTATGCAAAAAGTGTAAAGTAATGTATTTACTAAAAAGGATTTTCTTCGTGCAAGGGCTTTGAACTTTCTCGAGTCCGCAGCACTTAGATCCAATACCAAGAAACTGGTTCTTGTACTTGATCCGGGCTTCTTGCACCTTAACGTTTGATCCTTAAAATCAATGATTCATTACTGCAGCGTTGTAAAATAGTAAAGATGAATATCTGTAAAGAATAAGAAAACAATATTTTTAATTAAGATATGACTGAAAGAAAGAAAGCTGTTAGAAGTAAGCTAGAAAGGGTTGCTGCATAATATTATCTAACGCTGGTGTGAGAACAGTTCTCCTGCTTGCACCAGGGAGAAACCAAACCAATGTGCAGAAAATAAATAACACACCAATGTGCACTGGTGCAGGAATGAACCACGTAAAGTAAATAAAACAGATCATGCAGAAAATGAATAGCACACCAACATGCACTGGTGCAGGAATGAACCAAGCAAAGGAAATAAACTAGATCATGTAGAAAATGATTAGCACACCAACGTGCATTGGGGCAGGTAACTCCTCCTGCTCAAACCAGGCAAGGGAAAGAAATCAACCGTGTAAAAAGAAACTTAACTACTTCACGCAATAGGTCTTCTTCCACTCAAACAGAATTCAAATACTGCAAATTAAATCACACTTGACAGTTTAAAACATAAATTGCGAGAACAACAAGGAGGGAGAACGTGCTGGTTTGGCTGGGCCCTTAGCCAACCAATGCGTTTCCCTTTCAAACAAAAACGCTACTCAGAATTTACTCATCAACTATTTAAGCCAAAGGGTAAAATATACTGAACATGAGGTGGAGCTCTTTGTATTAGACTCTTAAAGCAATTACATACATGATTACATATCCAGCTCCAGATTTGGGTGATAACACAAAAAAATCATGTTACTGCCTCTTGGCTCTATTCGATTCTCAAAACATTCAATTGTTGGTCCTATTTACATTTATGCTTATATAGATCCTTTTGGATGCAGGCCAAAAGGATCGTTTACCATTACATAGTCAATTACAGAAATTGTTACAAAAAATTACATAACCGATTGCAGAATAAGCTTTTAGCCTTCAAAATTAAATTGCTTTTACAAAATAGGCCACGGTTATCTCCAACTGTCCATCTCTCTTAAGTTCGATCTCAGCTACTCTCGATTTATCCACTGTCATAGTTGGGACTCGGCTGCTTTCGGATATATCCTCATTGATCGTATAAAAAACAGGCAGTCAACCCAAGTGATCCAGATTCGCTGCCAAGATTCACAGCGTTGGCGCTGGTGCGGGATTTGTTCTGCACTAAAAATCAGCAATGAAGATAAGTGATCATATATTAAATAGCATAGGAGGTAACGATAAGTTACGAAAGTAATTCTAAGTAAGAAATCATGTAATAGATAGTTAATAAATGCTAAGTAAAGTTAAAAATGTAAAATATGAAGTTTATGCAAAATGTGTCATCGTTCTCGCACTAGTGTAGGATGAGGGCACATCAGATAGGTAAAACAGGGTAAGTGATTACGGTTTGGGAAGGGAATAATGGTAAAAAAGAATGTAATTTAGGAGACTAACAGATATCATGTGGCAGGTCTCTATTTTTGTAATTTTTTCCAACGTTGTAGGCGGCGGTAATGAAAAGGTGCCCATTATGGAAGAATCCTTTAAGAGCCCTACACCAATGTTTTTGAGTGCTAGCTGGGGTGCGTTAATGAACGGAACACTTCCAGTCACCTGGGAACTAGAGGCAAAGAAGGAGAGTTGATTAATGACTATGATGGTGCCTTTATGAGGGAAATAAATCATCCACAAATAAGTATATATGATCATAGTCATAGCGTAAACCCATGGCCTTCCAAGTAAAATGTTGTAGTCAAGGGTTTCGTCAACAACCTCAACTTCAACAGTTACAGTTTTTCCCCTAGTTCAACATGCAAGTTATTGATAATACCACAAGGCTTATATGTACGATCGTCAAAATATTTCAACATCGTAGGAAATTGAGATAAGCGAGGCAAGCCAAGTGAGTTCAAGAAATTGATTGACATAATATAATTAGATGCTCCCTCATCAATAATATTGCGATGAACGAGGTGATTTAGAACATTTACTTGGATTTAAAATGCTAATTCAGCTGGTAATTGTGGCACATATCTTGTGTGATTAAAGACTACAAAATTAGAATATGTCGAGTCGATTCCACCAATTTTTGACAAAAAAGCTTGCTTATGGGAGGGAAAATTTTGAAGTACCTCAAGCATCGACATAGCCGGAGGTAACTGAGCCAAATATTCAACTATATTATAATTTTGAGCTGCGCAAGATCAAGGATTGAACATCGATTTTTGGATGAATCCCTTTGGTGGCTTTATTGTTAACTCTGGAATAACAGTTGGCGGAATTGATTCAGTGGACGGATTGATGATCGAGGTAGACTTAGGTTGATAAATAGCCTGACTACCATAATATTTATTTCACGTAGACACCAAAACATTAGTTTTTAGCTTTGTGACAGATAACATAAGCACTTGGGAACCAGAAGAGGGATTTGTAGCAACCATGTTTTTATTCGGATTCAGAAAATGATCTGTCAACACAGCAGATGCAACCGAAGTCTTAAGAAATTTTGAGACTTCGGCACGGTGAGGAAAATCTCGAACAAATTGCTACTCATTACATATCAAGCAAGGGTAATGAGGTTTTCGAGAATTTCCATATTTTTTCTCAGATGATCGTTCCTGTTGTGGTTATATTTTCTTTTTCCAGCCCGTGTTTGTAAGATTCCAGATATAGGTGTTTTTTGTAAACCAGCCGAGGGAGGTGGAGATTGGAGGCCCAATACTTGAGGGTAATGGGTTGAAGGACTCGCCTGAGATAATTGAGGTACAACCAACTGAGCCTGTAAATGGGGTAATGAAGTACTAACAGGTGGGGTAGATGTGGGTGCAACAGGTTGAACCAGTTGGTATGAATGCACAACCGTTTTTGGTTGAACGAGCATGATAGGCTACCACTAACAAAAAATCATTCCTACATTTGGGTGACCATAAAATGATGGAGTACTATCAAAATGGGTGACTATAGGTTACCCCCCCAGCATGAGGAGTATAATAACATGGAATATATTGATCTCCAAATGGTGGGAGTCTAGTCGAGATAGAACTAAATGGAATGTGCCCAGGTGGACCAGCTTGATGTTTCACTGAAGATGTGTAGAAAGGATCAAGTTTTTCATTACTCATTAGAGATGTACCAGATAAGATATCAAAATATGACATGGCCAAAGTCCATGGATTTGAGGAGGCACCATAGTAGGTTCATGGTAATGATTGCCAACCTGGTGGGATAGACAGACCACCATAAATATGTGACTCGGGTGACATGGTAAACATCAACGGAGTAGAAACAATAGATGTTGTCACAACTGTAACAGATGGTACACCCAGAGATGTTGACTCAACCATGGTCAAATTACCAAGTGTATACCCTATAGGATCTACGGGAACATGGATTGAAACAGGATCAACAGAAGTAGTGTAAGTTAATCGAGGAATAGACTCGTAAAGGTAAATCCACAACCCAAAATGAGTTGGAGTTGAGGGTATTTCGTCTTGTTGAGGTTCTTCCTCAATCGAAATCAAACCAGGTGGAAGAATTTCACCATGAGGCCCGAGATATATTTCAGGTAGTTGACTACGCTATAAAAGGGAAGACTCAATGGCTACAGATTACTAAGAAGCGACCGATATAGAAACAAGTTCTTATTGTTCGACTTCGAGATCTACATGTTCTGGTAAAAGAACGATGGGATCCGGATCAACTTCCAGTTGAACAACGTCGGTTTTTGGAAGTAAGGTCTCACTTATTGGAACTTCAATGTCCACTGGTAGCGATGAGGACTCTTTTTCAGCGACAATATATAAACCAAGATGTGTAGAAACGACTCAAGACAACTCTGGTATATGAGATGAAGATGCTGCACCAGAGGTACTAATGGTACTAGATTTGGTAGAAAGTGGTCGCCTTCACCGATTAGAAATGGATTCCAATGGTAAAGGTGGTTTAAGTGTTATTCTACACGAACGACGGGGAAATGATTGTTATTCTTCCATGATGACTGATTGATTTTATTACAAAAACAAATAAACAAATAAAATGTTGATACTAGGCAAAAGTTTTACCAAGTAATTGTGAACGACAAAATACCTCCTGGTGAACCAATAAGTACAAGAAATCAATCTCCCTGAATGTTGTGTTTGGTGTATCACAAGTTAAAAGGTGGCCAACTCGGTTACCTATGGATGGTAAGAATCCTAAAGTTGTCCTCCCAAATATACTCGAAGGTATGCGGAAGCCCAAGTCCATATTAGTGTTGTCTAATGCGAAACTGCACAGTGAGAGCACCCCCTTATACTTTCCATATACTTACATACGTGGAGTGGGATTTCACACTCAAAATGTTTCACAAACAAGTTAGTGATAGCTTCTATGTTTAAAGACGTTGAAACACGTCTCTAACCTAGACCTTATAAGTGTTATCGTTAATTTTACAATGCTTTCTTAGGTTGATTGAGGTGAATTTTATGTTGATATTGCTTAAAAGTTTATCTTTCAGGTTAACCGTGAGATGTAATGGGAAATTCCTAAAATGAAAACTAAATGAGAAGCAATCTTTTCGATTCGGTTTTTTCAATGAAAACCTTAGCTACTAAAGGGATAGAGCAATCATATTTTTGAGCATACATCCAAGAGCACAAACTAAATGCAAACTTCCCTAATATATTCCTATGCAACACTCACAATATCTTCATGCACATTCATTTTTTTCTTTTCAGTTCCCTTTAACGTGAATGAGTAAAAAGAAACTACATGCCCAAATCAATCAAACAACGTTTTATTTTAAGAAATGAGGAATAAAACAACAATTTTCTCATAGGAAAATGAAGAATGAAACGAAAATTTTCATTTCGGAAATGAAGACTGAAATGAAAATTTCCTTTTTGAAAATAGAGAATTAATCTAATGAAAAATTTACAACTTTGGATTTAATTTGAAAATGATAAAGAAAATAGCTAATGAAACATTAAACAAACAACTATCTAAAGGAGGAAGAAAGAGTAATGTTTACTAGTCTCTAAGAGAAATCAGACATCTGAGAATATAACAGAAAATTGGATGAAACTGAATGCAAAGAATAATTATGATGGATTTGGCTGGTTGAGGGGAAAACGCACCCTGTAATGGTAGAAAATGCATTGCAGAGCACCCCTGAATGGGAGACAATGCTTTGTAGAGCATTGTACCCTAACCAACACTACATTAGGCGCAGCTAGGTTTCGAAAACAAGAATCTTAGACACAATTTTTTGGAAAAAAATACATTCAAATGACTGAAAAGATCAAGTAAATTCTACTGATGATTATAAACACAAACAAAAACACCAGGAATGATGGATTTATCTCCAGTGGAGTCACCAATTTGTTATGCAGAATTCTCATTTACGGATAAACTAGTTTTCCCTGAATGTGGTGTTCCTTCACTCAGAACAACATAAGAAAGATAAATATTCATTTCTATAAGACAAATAGATAAACATAAAGGAAATATACCTACTTGTGATACTTCACTCTCATTCCTCTTCTTTTTTCATTGTCGTTGTTCTCAATCCAACTAAACCCGCTAGATCGATACCTCCAATCAAAGACAAAAGACAACAAACAACATACAAATATATAATATCTATCTATCTGAACCAAATAGAACCGATTGGATCTGAGAATACATACATATGAGAATAAATTCACAAGATATAAACATATATATGAGAGAAAGAACAAATATCTTTATTGAGAAAGTAGGAGGAGAAGATTACAACCAATAGATCAATTCATTGTCAACCTGCTCCAACTTCATTCCATCCTCATCAAAACAAGCATCATCTCAACAGAATAAAAACACTCCAACTCTCTTCAATTGAGAATCCAACAACATAATAATACACAATTTTCTTCCTCCCTACCACTTAGATGAGTGCTCAATTTATAGGGAATTTTTAGGTAGTTTCTCAATAAATGGAATTGAATGGATTTCTAATAATATATGAGACATGTTTCTATGTTAAATGGTGATGGATGAACACATGTATTCGAAGTATGAAATATATGATCTCTTCTACAAGGCACTAGACATGTGGAGATTCCCGTAACAATGATGATTTTTCTCCCAGGAGACCAACGCACCCTTAAGTGCTAGGAAGTGCTTTGCTGATCACCCTTGCATGCGGATAAGTGCTTTGAAATGCACTTAAGCCCATTTAGAGGAGCGTTGATGAGTCTGTTATCAAAAAATTGCTTCTGATAGGCTACTAATCAGAGAATCTCATGTAACTGTTTCAAACCAATATTGTGACTGAAGCTTAGCCTCCTTAGTCTGAGAGGGCTTTCTCAAGGGTTAATGATATTGAATAAAGATGTATATGGCTAACTCTATTTAGGAACTAAATTGCTTATGATGAGTTTAGGTTGAAAATCATATCACTGCGTAAGGATTGGGATTATGGAGTCAATCATTTCAGTAATTCAATGAGTTTACTTGACATGGAAGCTGAGGCAGGTCAGAGTTTTTAGCAGCACGACAAACACATATAAAACAAGAAAGTACATAGTCAATTCATCTATAAAGGACGTCAGAGCATTGAAAGAATGAATTCTAAGTATATAAATGAAAATCGTTGCAAATGAGATACATAAAAGGTATAGATAAGATAGGAAAGCACTAAAAACTCATTCAGAATCTCAGGTTGGTCAAGTAACAAATATTTGTATTACTGAAACAATCAATTTACAATAAGCTGCAATTTTGCCAAAAATCTCCAACCTTTGACAAATTAGACCCCATGGCCTTTAATAGACTTGTTGCATTATCTAATGATCTGCCTCCTGGCTATATTCACTGAATTTTTGCTTAATGACACCTTGCGTAACCATAAAACATCAACTTAATGACAAACAAACACCTATCCTACTTGACAGTCCTTTTCCTAATAGGACTCAAACTACTCATTATTTCCTTTAAAAACCTTATCTACTAAAGAAATTACATTCTTTGACAAGTATGCTTTCACATGTTCAAATTTAGATGACGGAATTCATCACTTTATGACCACTTAACTGACCTCCTCAAAACTAGGAAACAAAAACCCTATTTTTTAGGTAAATAGTCTTCTTCTTCCACGAATACTTTGGCTGTTAGTTCATCTTCAATTCATGGCCCTTGAGTGTTTATTAATTTATTTTCATGGTCTTTAATCCTTAAAAAATCTCCAGATGTCAAAATATGCTCCAACACCTGCTTAAAGGGCTGAAATACGGAACGCTACAAAAGTAAGGCAGTTTCATAGCGTACTTTCGTAGCGCTGCAAACATGCCTTTAACCTTAAAAGTCTTGATTATTTCCTTTGGAATAGTGTTCATCATCATTAAACATATCTCCCACACCAATTCCACCTCTTGATTTCATCAAAAATTGGTTCAAAAATTCAAAAGAGAAGCTACAGCAGTTTCGTAGCGTTTTGCTACCCTTCAAGCCTAGGCATGCTACGAAACTGTTGAAAAGTGCTGAAATTCCAGATTTTTGTTTAACTTTCAAAATGAACCTCATAAGTGCCAAAACCTTGTTACTAACATGTCATTAGCCTCAATCAACCATAAATCAACTCATCTTATGCTCCTTGAGGCATTTCCTCCTCATTTACAATTGGTTGATCTATTGGCTCTTTAGTTACAGTCATTTTAAGCCTTTTTTTCTCTAATTCTTCATGAATCAGTTCAAGTTGCTCTTGAAGGTCTTTAACCTGGTATTTCAATCTTCTATTGGTGCCTTTCAACTTTTTTTTCATCCTCCTTACATGTTTGGCTTCTTTCCTGGCTGGAATTGTCCATTTTTTGAGCTGATGTGTGTTGTCGAAAGTCTTAGAGACAATGTCCACTTTTTCTTCCCAAATTTCCTTCATTTTTTAAAATTGAGTCTTTTCTACACTGTGTTTTCTTGCTTCTCTTTTCATGACAACAATTTCATGATTTTCCACTTTCAATTTTTCTTCAAGGAGCTACAACTCTATTTTTTCCATCACCTTCTATTTTCCCTTCTTAGATTTGCTGACTGTATCCTTATCTGGAGGTGATGAAAGGTCAATAAACTCTTGAGGTGGCTGAGCTGTGTCAATGAGTGGTTGGAATTATTTATTGCTCTCTAATATCTTCCTAGCATGTCTTGTCATATTATTTCTTGCTTTAAACATGAAACCTGCATCTTCTCGCTCAAACTCTAATTTATTTATAGATTTAGCCTTTTTTAACTTCTGCCCACCTTCCTCAATAAACTTAGCTTGAACAATACGAGTTTCCTCTATGTCAATGGCATGTAAAATATCTTATATATTTCCCTTGGATTCTACTCTGTCTTCTATAGCCACTGTTTTATCTTCTAAAACCACTGTTTGGCTCCTATTTATCCTTTTGGTTCCTTGTTTATTGACAATTTGTTTCTGTTTAGCAGGTTTGACCACCTTTGACTTCTGTTTTGCAGGTGGGACATTTGGTGTGTCAAGACTCTGTATTTGCTCTGGCTCCTTCATAGTTTTCTTACTTGGTTATGCTCTTACAGGTTCATTTGGTTTTGCTACCAATGGTTGGCTCTGTTCTGCTGCTAGCGGTGATGGAATTTTCCTAGGTTTAAGAGTTTTTGGAGTTAGAGCATCCAACTCAAAACCACTGACAAACAAGAATGAGGACCAATCTCTGCCTAACCTTTAAGTTCATCTAAAACTAATAATTTCATTAAGCTATGATAAAATAATGATGTCTCACTCCCCTTAGACTTTGCTTGGACCTTATTAGCCATATTTGACAGAATTCTATGCAGATAGAAAGGTAGATCAAGGGAAATATTACTAGTGAAGTGCAGAAGTAATTTGAAATGATATGAGTATACTTTGTGATATATACCTTCACAGGTAAATTAATTTTGGATGATGATCAAAAATTTTGAATAGTTGTCTTTAATGCAGCTTCTTGGAACATCATTGGTGAGATCCATCTCAGTGTGCTCAGGCTTGATGAATTCTTTGCACTGCTCCATGTTAAACTTGAAACCTTTAAACCAGTGCTCTTGTCCTCTTGGAATCTCTGTGGAAGCTACAATAACTTCTGGTGTGATGGAAAAATTGAGCATTCCCACTTTAGTGGTTGTTCCACTAAAATTCAAAGCAAAATCCTTGGATACCTGTGTATGTCAGCCTTGTAATTTCCCACAAAAATTTAGGAAACCTGCCCTTCTAAAGGCTTCCCTCGATGACTCGAAAGTATCTAAATTACCTTTTCCAAAATTATTGTTGACACCTAATAGCTATACTGACAAGACAGATAGGAAACCGCACTTTCGTAGCACTTTTAGTGTTAATTTGATTATTTTCGCTACGAAACTATTAGCAGTTTCGTAGCGAAAAGCGACTTTTTTCAGTGCATTATGCTACAAAACTGTGGTTTCTTGGCTAATTTGGCAGTTTCAATACAAAAAATTTGGAAAATTAAATAATTCATAGAATGATGAATGATGTGACATGAAGGAGTTTGAATATGGGTGGGTTTAGACCTTAGGGTAAACTTAAACCATAAAAATTTAATATTTCCCTTGCCCAAACTTAAAAATGAATCCTACAACCCTATTTTGACACATGAACTTATTTAACCTTGTCAAAATGATGTTTCAATTTTTTGGGTGATAACAGAGTCAACGGTTCATTTTAACTATACTTCAAACATTGGAATTATCACGAATTAAAGGCATCAATGGAATGACTTCTCTAGGGCATGTAGAAACTAAATTATGGGATGATAGACCCCGTTCATACTGGTCTTAGGGATGATGCCCAAATTGACCTATAACAACTGAGGTTGAGAAAATACTTAAAGAAGGTTTCATTTATCATGGTACCTTGACTAATTGGGTGTCCAATATTGTTCCAGTTAACAAGAAGAAAGGGACCATTAGAGTATGTTAGCCATCAGTATTTTTTACATGTTAGTGATGACTATATCTACAACTGAGTTTTCTAGAAACTGATTTCCTTATGTCAATATGTCATCCAGAAAACCCTCCTAAAACTTTTTTTCGCCCTTCTACCTTTTCAGTTCGCCCATGTCGAAATCAAAACCTCGTTATCACAATCCTATCTAGCTTCAGCCTTATTGGTCTGCCCATCAGCTTTAAAAGGCAAATCCACATCTGTTTCAAAAGTATCCCCTATGTTAGGAAGTGGCACTTTAAGACATTTCACCCTTGGCAATCATCAAAAAGCCAAAAAGCCTCCATCTGCTACAGACCAACCATGACTGACCTCCTACTTTGCAAATTAGTTTGACAAGCAGCCCTAAGTCGCGCCACTCACACCCCCTAGATCTCAGCACTGCATAAAACCCAATCTCAAGCTGACTATTAGGTTTTTCACAGTGTTCCATGGTTCTACAAAGACAGGAAATATATTTCATCTCATGGAGTAAATGTTCGAGTTTACAGTTAGAGGAACAGCTGCTTCTAAATGTAACTTGAGCCTTTAGATATGTCTGCAAAACAGAAAGCTACTCATCTGGACTTTACAGCTCTTTTCAGCATGAAAATCACAGGAAGAAAGGGATACCACTGTCTCAGCAAACTGGTAAATTGTCAAGGCCCAGAACCTCCTTCATTTACAAGCAGAGGGTTAGGGCGCCTCCTTCATCCAAAAGCAGAGGGCGCTGGCCAATATTGACTTGGAAGATTGCAAAGGTCCAGGTTTGCTTTGTATTGAACAATGGAACAATGTCTCCAGGTTTTATGAATTTGAGTGATGGTCATAACAGGAACAGAGTTTGGAATATGCTAGGAAAGAGAGTCTGGTCTGATAAAGGAGATCATCTGAAACTTTCAAGTCATGTGAATTATTGAACTTTAGAAAGGCCTGTCATCAGCAAAACATTCCAATCATAAGAAGCCTATTTATCCACAAGATTAAATAGAGTAAATGCTGACAAAATGCCATTACACAGGCAGGAGGAAAGTTCTTGGTTTTCCAAAAAAGCACTGACCTTCATAGTCACAAAGGTTATTTGTCAAGTAATCTATCATGAGATGAACAAGCCAAATGATAAATATCTCAGTCACCCTTAGAACAGTGCAGAGGAACAGTGTCACTGTGGCTAGGGTTTCTTCTGAAATACAGTGATGCTTGCAAGTAAAGATGCCAAGATTGATGTTTTTCAAGTGGTTTACTTACCATCACCTTCAGAGAAAGGATGTGTCAGACATAGTTGTCAAAAAACCTTCAGATACCTTACCTGATGAAGAGCCTCCTCCATGTATGAGCAGATGGCCAAAGCCATTGCAGGTTGCTGAAACTGATTGATATAAGAAAGCAGTGGAAGGATACCAAAAACTGAATAGGAGTCATTGCACAGGTAAGTGTTACTGTTTATGATGCAAAGGTTTGATTTCCCTCTTCAAAGAGCTATCTGTCAGACTGTACCTGCAGTAGAAAAGAGAAAATATTGAATATATGTATGCCATGGATGCCAAAAAGAAGGCATTTTCCTTGAGGGAAAGGGTCAAGCAACAAAACAATATCACATGCCAAAGGTCCAAAGAAGCGCTTTTCAAGAAATGGTGTTCAAAGTTTTCAAATATTTCTGGCGCATTATGAATGGTCCTTCCTTGATAAAAATCACTAAGAAGGTAAAACAGTGGCCAAAGTTGAGCTATAGAATGCATGATGAACAGGTATACAATGCTATAAATAGACAAAGAGGTAGTTTGATAAATTGTCAGTTCTTGAGTTTGGGGCAAATGCATCTCTCTCACCATTCAAGAGACAGATATATCATGAGTAATGTACCTTCACACAGGAAGTTATTTAAAACAAAAAGGAGGCGCCTTTTGAAATTGAGAAACCATAACCAAATCCAAGTTAGGCCAGTAAACTTGGCACCTTTTGTATTTAAAGATTGGAGAAAGCAGTCAAAAGACCAAAGATTGTCAAAACAGGTTTACAGAATCCTGTCCTCTCAGCAACAAATCAGTGTTCAGGTATTTCATTGGCATTTTTATAACGCAGTGGCAGAGGTGATGAAGAATTTGTTGAGTTGTTTAGGTTTAAAAGCTCGGGATGGGAGCCAATGTTCGGGTTATATATTAAAATGACAAGCCCACTGTTTTAAAAACAAAACAGAGTCAAAAACCAACATTCATTTTCCAAAGTTTAAGACCGTTAATACTTGATTCGAATTGATATAAAAGAATAAGGTTGAGGGAGATGTTTTCAATTTCAAAACTGAAAACCGGATCCCGTGCCTCCCTAGCACCAAAGCAGCAAATTTCGGGTCAAATTGCAAAGTCGAGCATCGTTTGAAGCCGAGCGACGCGCCTGGGTTTTTGCGCGACGCGCCTGGCGCGATTTTTACACTGTCTCCTTTGTCGGCGCGACGTGCCTGTACGTTGGCGCGATGCGCCTGTACAAGGCCGCCCGACCACCCGACAGGCCGACCCGACAAGCATTGTATGAGCGACGTGCTGGTGTCAAAGGAGTGCCGCGCAGGTTTTAAAGGTTTGTAATGCTACTCCGGCCCTGCACAAGGGTTTTTCATCAATCTTAAGAAGTATTTCTCATACATTTAGCCATGCTTTTCAAAGCCACCTCGAGGTTACAAGGGAAACTGTTGATTGACTGTTTTATGTTGTTCAAAACCTATTTGGAAAGTGTTATTCATCCTAGCAGAGGTTTTCACAATATCACCAGAGAGCTGCACTTATAAGGGACCATTTATTGTTTTAAAAAGAGAAAACTCATATAACCCCTATCTAAAAGCTCTACAGTCTTCTAGAACTCTGTCAGTTTTTGCTCCAATACTGTGTATTGACAGTCTGATCATATGTGGGGTAGTTTGCTTGAGATGCAAGACAGTGGAAAGTGGGCACACCTGTACAAGACAGAATTGTTAAATGATTATAAGCCTCCCCGGAGCTAGGTGTGTTGGTTGACATCAAAGTTTTCAAAAACAGAGTGATTGTTGGCATTCTCTCACAAGCACACCTTTTAGCAAACTGCCCCCTTTTTCACTGTATTTTGTCACTACTGAGAAGAGTTGTTGACAGATATTTTCAAAGGCGAACAGAACACTGAGGGGCAGAGGTTGTTGATGGTTGAACTCTAACAATGGAGACATAGGTATAGATGTATTGGTAGATCTATTGAACTCACAAGTGAAAGGGTGTGTTTCCTAAAGCACTGTGTATTGTTTTTACACCTAACTTGGGTCTGCCTTTTCTAGAAACCATATTTTATCAGGCAGAGAAATTGTTGACAGTGATACTCTAAAGGTGAATAGGGCTACTTCTAAAGGACAGGTGGTTGATGATTGCAGTTTTACATTGAAGACAGAGATGTGGCTATGATTGCTTAACACTCTATACAGGAAATTGACATAGGAGTTTGTCCCATCTTCACACAGGGTACCATATTAGAAATTTTGCCTGGCTGAAGTGCATCCAGAGGTGAAGGGTTGTTTTTCTTAAAGAGTGCAGAGGTGGTTTATTCAAAGAAAAATTATTGCATTTCATCCAAACCACATTGTCTAATCTGTCCAAACAGTCTAGTGACTAGTTTCAATCCAGCAGAACATTTTTCATACAGTGAAGGCAGTTTGCCTCTTCCAAAGTTTGGTCAAAGGTAGAATGCCTCCAAAGCGAGATCACAGGAGCGGTCCACATAAGAGATATGAGCCTATCTCCATAGAAGAAATCAATGCTCACCCATCAGTGCTTTTTAATTTCCATGAAGTAGGCTGTCTTGATTTCTGCCAGAGGATAGAAGAAGTCAAGAGTTTTTCGCCACTTACACATTTATGCGCTTTGAGATTCAAGGACAAACACTTCCAGTTAGCAGGTCTTGATTTCAAAATCTCCCCAAGGTATGTATCCAAGGCTACCAAGATCCCGTATCATGGTGAAAAGTGGTTTAAACAAGCTCATCTTGATCTAGAGGATTATAAACCTTTCATCAAACCTGAACATAGGGAAACCATCACTGCTATTTTCCCTTTTTCCTATCTTCTTGATAGTTATGCTCCACTGATGAAAGCCATAATGAGATATTTCACTTGTGAAGGGAGGTTTAACCAAATTTATGCCTATCATGTCTGCTTGTTGATGCATTTTACCAGAAGCAGGCAGCTAAACCTTCCATACTTTTTGTCCAAAAGCATAGAGAAAATGGCTTCTACTGTCCAAAAGAAAGCTCCACCTCAGCAAATCTCTTCTCTCTTTCATCATTCCTTGATCAAGATTATCTTCTTACACCAGCTGGAGAAAAAAGGGGTTTCATGGGATTCATTCATTAGCCATGCAGATTTCGCCACTGTCCCTCCTGTTCATGTGTCTCCTACTCAGCCTGTCCATCGCCCAGTGCCTTTGTCTAGTAGGCCTACCCCTAAAAAACTCAAGATGACCACTGGGCAGCCAGGTCAACAGGGAGAAGGAGAGGGCAGTGAACCACAGGGAGAAAAAGAAGGCAGTGAACAGCAGCAGCTAGATATTGAGGGACAGCAACAGTTGGAGGTTAGTGAACAGCAGAAACTAGAGTTTGAAGATCAGCAGCAGCTACAGGTTGATGAACAGCAGCAGGTACAAGAAGAGGGACAGCAGCAGACAGAAATTGAAGAGCAGCAAGTTGAGCAAACAATTGAAGCGCCTTTTGAGCCACAAACTGGACAGGATGTTGAGGAAGGACAGCAAGCTGAAGCTGCCTCCTTGACAGTGACCAAAACTGTTCCTAAAAAGAGGAAATTGACCAAAAGGACAACTTCTAGCTTGCCAAGGAGAAAAAGCGCCAGATTAGCTTTCAAAGGCAAAAGCAAAGTTGAGGAGAGTACAAAGCATGGAGGTGAATTAGCTATTATCCCTATCCAAAGTGATGATAGTGACAATGAGGCCCGCCTCCTTGAAAACCTCCTCATTCACAAAGAGGGGAAAATTGAGGTGTTACAAGAAGACCTTCAAAGGGCGAGAAATTTCAACCATTTCTTAGAGGTTGAAAACAAACAAATGAAGTTTCATGCAGCTATTCATGAGGCAAGGGCAATCAAGTATAAGAAAGAGGCAGAAAAGGCGCAAGCAAGAATTGAAGAGCTCATTGGCGAGTTTGATGATGAAGAGGAGGAGGACCAGCCTAGGCAGAAGAGGCCTAGGACCATCGGGCTTAGAAGAGCCTTGGAGAAGCAGAGAGCAGAAGAACAAGCTCATTTCGAAGCCTTTCCTCTCACTGCCCTCCTTGAGCAGGAAATTGAGGAAAACAAAGAAGCATGGCTTGAGAGGGCTAACCAGCATTTGGAAACAAAGCTTGAGAAGGCGAACAGGGACCTTGAGCTGCAGAGGAAGAGGACACACCACTTCCAAAAGCTAAATCAGTTTGCCCGGCGCAAACTAAAGACAGCACAAGAAAAGCTGAAGAGGTCAAAGGAGAAGCGCCTAGCACGGAAGGAAGAAAAAAGCATATCAGCCCTTGATATTTTGCCTTCAGCTTCGGAGCATGTTTCTATGGACCCTTGAGGGTCATGCATGCCAATTTTGGGCCTGTTTCGACAAATTTTTGTTTTTTGGCATTTTTTGGGTTTTTGGCCAAAAACTCATAAATTCGCCATTTCAGTTTGATGAGTTGTCAAGACACACCACTTCCAAAAGCTAAATCAGTTTGCCCGGCGCAAACTAAAGACAGCACAAGAAAAGCTGAAGAGGTCAAAGGAGAAGCGCCTAGCACGGAAGGAAGAAAAAAGCATATCAGCCCTTGATATTTTGCCTTCAGCTTCGGAGCATGTTTCTATGGACCCTTGAGGGTCATGCATGCCAATTTTGGGCCTGTTTCGACAAATTTTTGTTTTTTGGCATTTTTTGGGTTTTTGGCCAAAAACTCATAAATTCGCCATTTCAGTTTGATGAGTTGTCAAGGGAGGAGGATGATACCGATGGATGCCATAATTCCATGAGCAGGTCTCCAGCGATTTTCAGGGCATTTGAAGATCATTCGCCCCCTCAAATTGACGAAAAACAGTCTCATTTTGCACATTCTGCCCGCCATATCAGCAGTCTGCTATTTTATGGGTTTTCGCACACAGGTACAGTTTTGAGGGACTTTCAGAGATCAGATTGAGGTGATTTCACTTGCGTCGGAAAGCAGACACAGAGAGCTTTCCAACGAGCCATCATGAGCCTCATTTCGACACCGGGAAGGCTGCCATTTTCCTTCAGCAAGTCAGGGGACCTTTTTCAGGCATAAATATGAAGTATTTTTGTAATTTTTGAACTCCAAAAATCTGCTTTTCCCAAATGTGCGTTAGGCTATTTTTATCATTGGAAAATCATGTAAAGTCAATATAATTTCCGTTTTTAGCAGTTTTTTAGATATTTTATGGGATATTTTGTGCCTTGGGCTTTGCAAAGCCTCAAGGAAAAGTTTAGATATTTTGACTTGGCCAATGGGATAGCTAGTTGCTCCATGAGGTTTTCCTCCCTCAAGCCTATTTATTCCATGGTTCTCATTGTAAATCGGAGGCTGAACTTGAGAGAAGAATTAATACATTGGTCATATGAGCTTTGAAGAATACACTTGAGTTATGATTTTTGGACTGCCTCTTGGATGCTTTTGAGGAATGATGAAGGATTGTTGATGGATTCCTTGACATGGTAGAATGGTATAGTGCTTCTTAATGTATTTTGTCTTCTAGTTTTCATTCATACTACATATTTCTTGCTGCTATAGATCAGTAAAGATTGATTTTGAGATATGCCCATGGAGGCACCTCAAAATCCCTGAATCTTCATAGCTTGATGTTTTCTTCTTCCTTAGTTATGCTAAAGAATTCTTAGCTGCTCTTTAGTAACTTAAGGTATTGTTGCTAAGTTTTATTCATAAGTTCTATGTGTGTTGAGTAGGATGTATGGTTTGCCCTACCTACCTATTAGCTGCCCATAGTTCTGTCCATAAAACTTTCTCTTTGACTGATTTGTTGATCATCTTGTTGAACCAAGGAGGCCTAGTCCCGATCTAGCCCTTTGCCTAAAACTATGAAAACTTATTTGTCCAAGTGCCCAATGACTTCGAGACTATGTTTAGGCGTTCCGGCATAGTTTATGAGTTGTTAGTTTGTCTTATATGTTTTCCCCAAAGTCTGATAGCCATTTCCCGAAGTTAGAGGGTCTTATACCTCTATGTATGGCTGGAATGTTTGATTTCTATGTGTTAATTAGCTTATAGTTATACTTAGCATGATTAATGGCTTGCTATTACATGTTTATTGTCTGCTATTAACTAATTACACTTGAAATCCCTTGTCTTTCACCAACTTGTTGTCCATTCAATCCATTTTGCCCAAAGATCCCTTCTACCGTGAATCAAATCGGCCCTACAGCAGCTTTACATCATCACTTCATAGCTTCCTTGATCTGTTTGACCCCATAGCCCAATTTATCTACATCTTGTTATCCAGTTTATGTATTTGATCATGTTTCATTCCTCACGAACTTAAAAAAACCAAAAAAACTAAAAACATACTTCATAACTAGCCTAATATCAAAACACCACAAGTAAACACACCGACATCTTTTGCATATAATAGAGAGAGCCCTCTCCGAGTCCAGGAAGGCTAGGTCCTTGGGCTCCAAAGCCTGGTTTGATGTTACATCGTCATTTGGCTAGCCAATCGGCCAAATCACGGGACCCTAATGTGATTAAAACGATGCTTTTTTTCATCGAAAGAGCAACAATTATAAATGTTGGTTATGGTTTTAGTTAGCGTTGAAATTGTGACGCTTATAAACATCGTTTATGGTGTTGTTAATCATCGGAAGTGTGACGACGTTAAACTGTCGGTAGAGAGACAAAGGTTAAAACGTCGGAAGAGTGACGAAGTGTGAAATGTCGAAAGAGAAATAGCCAATTTGAAATGTTGGAATTGTGACACTACCAAAAAATGTTGGAATTAGTGTCACTCTACCAATAGCTAACACAAGTGTTGAAATTGCGACATGATTAGAACAAACGTTTTGCCCCACCTCAAAGTGTCGCTCTTGGGATGCTTATGTGTCACAAGAGTGATATTTGTGCCGTCAAAAATTGGGCCAAATGTGCTAGCGAAGTATCATTGCTCTCATTTCCTCCAGGTAGACCTATGTAGAAGATGCATTATGAGCTGCTACCTAGAGTTGTTCTAACTCTTGCCTTGAGAACTGTAATTTTTGTGCCAATTTCTTATTCTCGGCCATCAAATACTGAGTGTTTGATCTTGTTTTAGTGGCGAAGGCCGAGTTGGATTTAGAAATGGCATTTGGATTCTTCTTGGTGCCCGCAACTATCACCCTTTCTCTAATGAATGTAAGAAATGTGAGGTCATCTGGAAAGTGCTTCTTACGGCTTGTACAATATTCCTCTAAAGTTCATCAATCGAAATATTGTACGTGTCCATAACCGAATCATTGCCAAGAGGAACAACCTCCTCTTCCTCACCTGGCGATAACTCTGCTACTAAAGGTGGTGGAGACTAAATGGTGACCTGTTGTGTACTATGCATCAGGTCAACATCTTGATTATGTGGCTTTGGTTCCTCCACCATATCTACAGTTTCTATCAATTCTTCAATCTGCTGAGCAAGCTCCTAGTATTGCATCTATCCACTCTCCTCCTCTGCTGGTGGTTGGTTATGTTCTTGCTCTTCATCTTTCTTTTACTCTGTTTATTATATGATTGCACTGTGCCTCTCTTATTTTTCCTTCTTTTTCTTCTCTTATTGTTCTTATTTATTCTTTTCTTCCTCCAAACTCCTCTGTTCTTCTCTCTTCCTTCATTCTTCCCTTTGCACCCTTTGTTTCCTATTTGCATCTGCTGCTAAATCCTCTTTCATATTAGTTATATCCACTTCCATCGTGTAACATATTTCTCCCCCTGGACTATAAGCAACCTTTCTCTTTCCTTTATCCTTCATGGGGTTGCTCCCTTTTTTTGGCATGAATTCCATAGTTGCTTCCTTTGAGGAGTCATCTGTTAAGTTCCTACAAGAATGATCGACTCACGACATTTGGAGGAATTAGAAAAATTATTCTTGTTGGGTGTGGAGCCTAATTATCTTGTTTATTTAGTATCACATCATTGGACCCTTGTACCTTAATGGGGCGGCAACGCCACCCATAATTGTACGCTGCCTGGGGGGTCTATGGGGGGCAACTGCAGTTTATGGAGCCCCCCCTTGGCAAGGGGTTTCGAGGTTAGTGCCCCCAAAGCTAAAAATAGATGTAAAATTTCCTTGTAAAAATATAGTTATTTCCATTCAATCTAGGCCATTCATTAGGCAGATGATCTGACGGTATAAGTTATGTTTAGTTTAGAGTTTTTTGCCCTAGAAGGCAACCCCTCACATGTATGATGGTATTGTATTACGACTGTGTATTGTGTGTGTATTCTCAAAGTGAGAAACAGATAGGGAGACTATGAGAGAGAACAGAGGATATTACAGCGGATCTACTATAGGTTGTGTCTCTTCATTTTGTTGGATAATAAAAAGGAAGGACTGGCTGTTCAGGGTGGACATAGCCCAAACTGGGTGAACCACATATATTTGTGTCTCATTCGTTTTATGTGTTTTGTGTGCTTGTGTTTTCCACATATTTTATGTGTTTCATTTCTCTGTAATATATAATTTTCTAACAATTCCATGGATCCTCCTTCGACCAATGAAATGTCTCGTTGACCCATTGGAAGTGTATTCTTGCAAAAAATTATTTGCAAATACCATAGGGATCATACGGATTAAATTCTCGAGTATAGAATGCAAAGTTCTCTATTTCCTTTCCTTCGATATCCATGAATTTTAGGTTCTTGATCTCATACAATCCGATTTTCATAGGAAGAGTTGGCCATGGTGTTTTCTTCTTCCTGTGAAAAGCTACTAACAATCGTGTGGATATATGATATGAAAATTCTTGCATGTCAAGCTTTTTAGTGGCATACCTTGGAAAAGGATGTGGCTACTTTTGACTACCAAACATTCTAAGGAAGGTGCCATCCGGTGAGTAAAATCAATCCTTGATCTTTGTTATTGCCTCCATCACTCCATGTGACATGTAAGGTGGCTCTTCCTCAAAGATCATCTTGTAAAACGGAATGAAGAAGTGGTCACTTAGCTTCTCCATTACTCCTCAATGGCTACAATTCAAGAGTAGTCTACAATGAATGTACATGGCAGGGTCTCACGGTGTCCAAGTCCATTTCATGCCAGAGAATGCATTTTGTGCATAGATTGCATCTAGTAAATGTGCAGACATGTAGAATATTTTTTCCCGTCCTTGGGAGGATTCTAGGAATTTGCTACATGGATTCAGAACTATCGAGCCAATAGATTTTACTAGTTGAATGAATTCACCTCATTCACAAGTTGGTTCAATAAGACTTACCACCCTTCAAGAAAGTTCATTATGCTCTGTTGACCATAGATTCTGCAATCTAGGATAATCAAGAGTTGATAGGCCCTCCTAAGTGACTTTGTCTTGTATGTATTGGTGGGTGTTTGTCGAAACTTTGATGGCCCTTTCACCTAGCCTTTAACAATATCCTTTATGCTCAGATAGCTATTGGTGGCATATATATATGAATCCATAAGTTTTTTCTCTTAAGCAAATAGTACATAAGACTATAATCTTCTACAAGAAACGTAGCAAGCTTATGTCCACTCGCACTATTCAATTTCATGGTTTTCACATCAATATGTGAAAAAATCTAGCTAATAACATCTGCACATGGGAAGGTTGGATATTTTCATCCAAACTTGTGAAATCCGGACTGGTGATGATCTAGGAGGATCTCAGAGGACAAGTGGCTTAAATTGCTAAAAAATAAAAGTGTCCAGATGACAACAAGACTAATATCATGTCAAAGTCTTCTCCATTTTGATTCCAACGGTGTGAACAGATCTCTAATCCTAGCTCGTATGGAGAAGATAGATCAAGTTAAAGTTCTGTTCAAAGTTGGGTAGTGTGCCAGGTTTAATTTCCCCACAATTTCACCGCCAATCGGTAGAGAACCTAACACCCGACAAGCGGGTGAATTCGTTGGTTGTTTAATTTGCATAATAACCTCCATCTTTGAGAATTTTTAAAATGGGCCCTATTTTTTAAAAAAATAAAAAGGGTTGTTATTAAAAACCAAAATAATATTAAAAAATGGGGGTGGTGGGATACCACCCCCACATGCAACCATAACTTACATATTTAAAAGGGTGGTAGGGGGGCAGGCCACCCCCAATGGACCCGCCGCCCCCAATGGATCACATTGATGCATATAAAGGTAAATGGATGGGTCAAGGCCGTGTGGAGCAGACCCCGCCCCCCACGACTGCAAAATTTGTTAAAAAATTATTGCTGAAAAGACTAAAGGTTGGGTTGGGGCCGCATGGTACGGACCCTGACCACCTATTACTTTATTGCATTAAAATATACGACACCATTTTTGGAGTAGGTGGGATTTGAACCCAACCCACCTCCACGTTATCTGCCAACAACACCAACAGACCACAAGCGAAGCTTTGATAGCTCCACCCAACTTCATAGATATAAACCTCATCTCCACAGTGCACTGGGGGAAGATCAGCGAGAGAAGGAGAGGAACCACGAGTACACCAGAGGGCCAGAACCATGCCAAGGCAATATTGAGGGGCATTAAAAATATTCCTTGGGGTATCAAACTTGTCGGTGTCCATTTGAGACAAATGTTATGTTGATTCGACACCTCTCAACGATAGGAATTCAATGGTGACATTCGTTTCTGCATCAAAGCTCTCCTTTTTCCGAGAATTTTCTAGATTGGAGGTATAAGGGTGCTTTATGTATTTTTTCTTGTACTCTTCTTCTTCTCACCACTTAATGAATGAAGGCCTCCCCACTGTTGAGCATGGCCCAGAGATGTAGTCTGAATTGGAAAAACTCCGTAATCAATTTTTGGTGCATTGGTATTATGTGCGTTATAGTCTCCTTGTTCTTTGTTTTATGTGGTTATGTTTAATGGTTTTAAGTGCTCTATTATATGTAATTCTTTAATGCACCTATAATAAAAAGATCTTGGATCAAGTGGTATCATATCAGGTCTTTGTCGATGAGAATTGCATGAGTATATTCTTACCAAAAACAAGTTGCAAAGGGGTGAAGGAAAGCTTAAGTATTTTGATCCTGATGCAAGATGTGCACTACGAAGAAGAAACATAGAAGATGAGGAAGCTCTATGGGAAGAAGAGCAGAATTATCACAAGAAATTCTATAACATGGCAGAGAAATTAGACAAACTGTTTGTAGAGTATGAGAAGACCGTTAAGCCCGAGAAGAAAAATGCAAATGACCACGGATCAGTAAACCATGGAGATGGTGGAGAAGATCCCCCTCCCTCTCCATATTCTAGTGATAGTTCCTCTTCTTCTTCTCATCATTCTCGCATACGTCATATGCATACATCTAAGCAACCTTTCCTTAAACTATATGTAAAGTTTGACTTGCCTATGTATATAGGAGAATGTAATGCAGAAAAGCTCAAAAATTGGATTAGATATATTCAAGTCTACTGATGGATTCAACAGATCAATAAAGATGAGGCAAAGATCCAGTTGGCATCCCTATGACTAAGTGGAACCGCTCTCATTTGGTGGGAGAGAAAATTGCAAGGAAACAAAAATCTAGGTAACCTTCTCTCCTCATGGTCAAATATTATTTTTTCATTGAAAAATCAGTCTAACCCATTGGGCTATAATAAAAAGGAATTAATGGAATGGAAACACCTAAAGCAATGCAAAGGCAAAAATGTGAAAAACACACACTGAAGAATTTAGGAAACAATCATTGAACTTAGACATTATGGTAGATTCACCAGAGATTGTAACTAATTATGTTGGTTCTTTAGAAGGTTACATAAGACATTCATTATTATTGTATGAGCCTGGTACTATCGATGCGGCCATTGTGAAGGAATGCATCTTAAAAAGAAGGAGACATATGAACAAAATGACCACCCAAAAAGAGCCGCAATAGCAAAGAGGAGAGGAGCAAAGATCTCTTGTGCCCATTGTGAGAAAGAAGGACACGACGAAGAAAATTGCTGGAAACTGCACCTTCAGTTGAGACCTAAGTGGGATGACATGAAGGAGAGGCAGAAGAGAGTTTCCACCTTGCAACAAGATCAAAATTTTGAATCAGAGGAATATGATAAGGTCACCGCTACGGGAGTTGCACGAGGTAGACCAATTTACTTGGGATCAGATTCTGGTTATGAAAGGAGGATTGCAGCAGTTGGAATCATCGATTTGGGTTTATATTCGGGCGATGAAACTAAAATTTCAACACATAGTGTACCAAATATGAAAATTTCACCCAATGCGGCATGGCTCGAGGAACTTGAGGATATCAATCAAAGCATTAAAACAGAGAATAATGAGCTAAGGAGGCTCCTACAGGAAGCATAAAAGGAAAAACAAACGTTGTTACGCCATTTGCTAGCTAACGACGAGGCCTTGGAGAAGCTGTAGCATAACGCCCTTGAGGTAAAAAATGTTTCTTGGATTTCATATACTTTTCATGATGATGATTTCACTGCTTTTGAAAAACATACTACATGTATCGGGTCCAAATTGTTGAAGAAGATGGGGTATCAGGGAAAGGGCCTCGGCATTAATGACCAAGGAATCATAAACCCTATCAAAGTAGAAGAATTAACTCATCATGCAGGACTTGGGTATGTCAGGAAGGAATTTGGGGAATGCTCCAAGACAACCAGCGACCCACCAATGACAAATGATGAGAGCGCCTCATCATATTCTAATGACAGTGAGGGGTCCATGAGAAATTATCATAGGCACATCGGGAAGAAGCGTTCCAAGAAGATCCAGAAATTCTAGAAGAGGAAGGATCATTTCCACAAGGATGAACACCAGAAACCCACATTTCAAACAATTCAGGCCCAAAAATCACCCATGAATAATCTAGTCATTGAAGATATTCCATAAGAAAATTCACCACAAATGCTAGTCATTAGTAATTTTTACCTATTTAGATGACTAAATCCTTTGTCCTTGATTTCTAGAAATCTCACTGCCTTCATTATCCTAAAAATGAAATTTTTCACTATCCTGCTACTCTGTCAGGGCATGGCCAATCTATCACCTAGATAAGACCAAATCATGGACTGATGTCCCTTTTCCACCTTCTTACCTTGAAACTCTGTTTATGTTTTCCTAAGCCCTCTATTTTCACACCTTGGTTCGCCAAGTAACCGAAAATGTTTCCCTCTACTCGCCAACTGCCTCAAGCAATGGTGATTTTAAACTCCCTTTCTCAGATCTCTAGATAAATCAAAGTTTTTAATTGTCTAGGATGGCAGTGCATAAAATTATGTCAAAACCCTATCTTCACCTCCAAACCCTGATTTAATATTTTCATTCAAAGACCTATTCCAAAGGACGTTCCAATAAGTCATATAGGGTCTCCTAGGTTATGCATTGTCATGGTTTCTAAAAATACTATTTCTACAGATGTCCAAAGGTGAAGTCAAGAGAGAAACAAGGGTGAAATTATCATTGTCCAAAGGCATTAAAGGCCTCCAAAGGTACCTCCTTGATCAAAGAATTAAGTATGCACAAAGGCAATTTTCCCATGTTAAAACATTTCTACAGGAATGCTTTATGATGGTTAATAGCAGAACAGATGCAAAGTGAGAAGCCTAAACTCATAAATGACATTATACTATTGAAGAGATACAACAGGCCTAAGTTCACAAAGGGGATCATGGTTTCATGAAAAAAAATTTGTAAAGTGTTTCCCAGCAAAGAGCCCATGCATAAGGTCCTGAAAACAGTGGCACATGAGCACAACTGTACACCAATCAAAGATTCAATAAACAAGAAGTTAGAATGAAAAGCCTCCTTGGTTGACTACAGGAAGAGATTAGAATATGATATCAGGGAATAATTTCTAGGGTTTGTTAAAGACAACATCATTTCACTACAACAAAGGCTAAATTTACAAAGAGTATCAGTGGAGTTGCAACTATTTAGCGCAACATGTGACTGCCCATTAAGAGATCTATGTGAGAAATCACAAACAAAGAGATGCATAAACACCATAAACATTTACAGTCAATTGTCCATGCAGAAGGTGAAAAGGGACATGGATGCATAGATTCAACATGTAGAAGTGGGGAAACCAAGAAAAATCACCAGTTTGCCAAGGGTTTTTCGAAAAAGTTCCAAACTCCAAAAGAGATGAGAGGATAAAAAATCACTGTTTTTTATGACACTACCTACAAAAAGGAAAAAGGGCACATTAGCAAGGGAGAGAACCAAAAAATAACCTTAGTAAAGTGGGTTTTATCTTTAATATTTTCAAAAAGAGGGTATAAAAACAACCCAAGCAACATCTCCCAATCACCATTTGATTATTTGCAAAGGAGCTGAGGGTTTTCAAGTTTTTCAAAAATCCCGACAGAGTCTTCGGGCATATTTTTTGGGGGTTGCGCTCCTTTGAAACTGTGTTGCGCTCATGTTCGCACTGACCATATACTTTTCTGAAGGGCATTGCGTTCCTATGCAAAGGCGCTGTGCTCCTGTAAAAAAGTCACCGTGCAGACTCCGCCCGACCATCATCGTGCAAACTCCTCCTGGCCTCTCAACATGCAGAATCTTCCCAACCATCACCGTGTAGACTCCACCCAAAACCCGACACACTCGCTGCACACCTAGCCATGTAGACTCCACCTGGAAAGCACCCGACTCCTCATGTAGGGGTGGTGTGCTGCTCTCCCACCATTCAAATGACTACCGGAAAGCTGACACCAAACACTGCGTTCAGGAGGCACCGGGCTGACTTGTGATGTGCTGCTGCGCATGCAACCTCTGCCCAAGGCACCCGACAGCGCGTTCAAGAGGTGCCCGACTGACCTGCGCTACGCTCCTACGTGTTCAGGAGCTGTCCGACAACGTGTGCATGAGGCGCCCATCTTGCCCACAATTTGTTTTGAGCCTGTTGCTTCATTTTTGGAGATATTTTGAGAGGTATTTAAGTTTTTCCCACATATTCCTATTTTTATAAAGGTGGGATTATAAAGAAAATTGATGGTTGAATTTAGAGAAGAAAGTGAAATCCTAAAGAAATTACTTGGTCTCCACACTGCTTGTTGGGTGTGGAGCCTGATTATCTTGTTTACTTTGTATCACAGCATTGGACCCATGTACCTTAAAAGGGGCGGCAATGTCGCCCGTAATTAATCGCTATAATGGGGGGTCTAGGGGGGGGGCGGCAGCTCTTTTTGGAGCGCCCCCCCCCCCCCCCGGCTCGGGGGTTTCGGGGGGGTGCCCACCGCGGCCAAAAACAAATGTAAAATTGCCTTGTAAAAGTATAGTAATTTCTAGTCAATCTGGGCCGTTCATAGGCGGATGATCTGATGGTAGAAGTTATGTTTAGTTTAGGGTTTTTTCCCTAGAAGGCAACCTCCTTGTATATATAAGGGTATTGTAATGCGTCTGTGTATTATGTGTGTATTCTTAGAGAGAGAAACAGATAGGGAAACTGTGAGAGAGAACAAAGGATATTACAGCAGATCTACTGTAGGTTTTGTCTCTTCAATTTTTGTTGGATAATAGAAAGGAAGGACTAGTTGTTTGGGGTGGACGTAGCCCAAACTGGGTGAACCACGTATATCTATGTCTCTCTGGTTTTATGTGTTTTGTTTGCTTGTATTTTTCTACATATTTTATGTGTTGCATTGCTCCATAATATATAATTTTCTAACACTGCTGAGTCTTGAACTCATTGCAACCTCACCATCTGATCCACCATATTCACATCCTTCCACAAACAGTGTCAATTCTTTTCAAAAATTCTTGAAGCAGGGGTGAAGGAAAAAATTTCTAGAGAAGAAAATGTTGACAGTGGTAAGACAAACCAAAGGCCTAAAGAGCAGCAGAGGAAGCGTGGAAAGCCAAATAGGTTTGAGCCTATAAGCATTGAAGAAATGATAGCCTCTCCTACTATATTTTCCCATTTTCAAGAAGTAGGATGTTATGAGTTCTGTGAAAAGGAATAGAATATCCAAAGCCACCCTCAGTTGACCAAGATTTTTTCCCTAAAACTCCATAACCACCAAGTACACCTAGCTGGAGTAAAATTTGAGCTAACCACCAATGCCATCTCTGTGGCCACTGGAATACCTTGCATAGTAGAAAGGTGGTTAAAACAAGTATATCTGGACTCAATCCATTATCACCCATTATTGAAACCAAGTTATCAAGCTAACTACAAAACCATGTTTCCCTTTTCTCATTGGTTGGACAGATATGCTCCCCTAATGAAGATCATTATGAAATAATTCACCTGTGAGGGTAGGTTCTCCAGAGTCTATTCCTACCACATAAGACTACTCATGCATTTTACCAAAACCAAGCTGCTACATTTTCCCTACTACCTTTGTAAAAGTATTGAGAAAATTTCTTCCATTATGCAAAAGAGCCCTCCATCTTAGAAAATGTCAAGCCTTTTTCATCATTCCCTCATCAAAGTGATTGTCTCACACCAACTAGAACAACAAGGCATCCCATGGGAGGTTTTCATCGCCCATGATAATTTCACAACTCCACAGCCTATCCCTTTACAATTTCTTCCATCATCATCTCAAATTCCTCCTCACACACCTCCATCACCCTCCACTAACCTTGGTTCATCCTCTTCACATGAATCATCTCCTCAAATAAACCTTCCTCTTTCACCTTCTCCTAAGAAATCAGAACATGAAGATAGCAGTGAAGGAGAGGAAGATGAAAGTGAAGAGAGAAGTGATTAAGGTGAAGAAAGAGGTGAAGGAGAGGAAGATTAAAGTGAATAAGGTAATAAAGGCAATGACAAAGAAGAAAGAAGATATGAAAGAGAAGAAATGTTGTGTAACCAGCTCCAAAAATAGAAGAAAAAAGATATAAACGCCTTATAAATAAGCCACTTCGAGGGGGAAACCTCCAATACATTACATAAATGAACAATTCTTGGATGATACAATTTACAAAACCTCCTTTCTATATATAGGAGTCCATGGGGCCATCATGTAATCCTAGTGGGCCACAATGTAATCCTAGCCGACCTAATAATAATAATTTAAGGGCACAATAATAACAAAATGGGGGTTACAAGGGTACAATAATAACAATAAAGGGGGTTACACTAACAACAATAAGGGACTATACTAGTAATATAGGGACCTAACATGCCCCTCTCCTTCAAAAAAAGTGTTGTCCTCAAAGCTTGAGTAGCTCTGGGTGCTTTTGTATAAAATTCTCATCCTCCCATGTAGAATCTTCAGTGGGTAAGTTCTTCCACTTGATGAGATACTCTGAAATTGATCGATTCCGTAGTTGTCGAGTTCTTGTTTCTGTGACCGCTTTCGGTTCCAATATGATTTTTCCTTCCTCATCAAGTTCTGGCAATATTGTTTGAACTGGAATATTTTCACCTATAACCTTCTTTAAGCAAGAAACATGGAAAACTGGATGTACTCGCGAAGAAGCAGGAAGCTCCAATTTGTATGCCATAGTACCAATCTTTTGCAACACCTTGTAAGGACCATAGTACTTTGGCGATAATTTATTATCCTTCTTTGCTTGCTTGAGGGACATTTGTTTGTATGGTTGTAGCCGTAAAAATACCCAATATCCTACATCAAAAATTCTCTCGCTACGATGTTGATCTGCCTGTTGTTTCATTCGATTTTGTGCCAAATTCAGGTTATCCTTTAAGAGTTGGAGAACTTCTTGCTGATGCTCGATGTGATCTTCCACTGCTTGAACCTTCGAATTTTCCCTTAAAGATGATGTGATGGATGGTGGATGATATCCATAAAGTGCTATAAATGGGGTCATTTTTGCTGCGGTATGGAAGGAAGTGTTATACCACCATTCAGCGAGAGGTAACCACTTGACCCATTGTGTTTGTTTATCAGATACAAAACAATGAAGATATCCTTCCAAACATTTATTTACTATCTTTGTTTGACCATCAGATTGAGGATGATAAGATGAGATATGAGCTAATTGAGTACCCAAACAAGAAAATAACTCCGTCCAAAAATTTCTCGTAAAAATGGGATCTCTGTCGCTCACAATGACCCTTGGGCTTCCATGTAGCTTTTGAATTCTGTCCACAAATGTAGTAGCAACTGTACTTGCTTTAAATGGATGAGATAATGCACAAAAGTGTGCATACTTGGTAAGTCTATCAACTACCACCATGATGACATTCTTGCCTTCGAACTTCGGTAAACCTATGATAAAATCCATTGAAATCTCCTCCCAACGTTGAATTGGAATGGATAAAGGTTGTAGAAGTCCCGGGGTCTTAATTGTCTCAAATTTATTCTACTGGAAAACCAAACATTCCGCCACAAACTTTTGAATATCAGATTTAAGGCCATCCCAAAAAAAATCTTTCTTCACCCTGTGGTAAGTTTTTAGAAATCCTGAGTGTCCTCCTAAAGGAGAAGTGTGCAATTCCAGAAGAATCTTTTGTTTTAGTTGGGAATTCTTACAAAGATATAAGCGATCTTTGTACCATAAGGAATAATTTTTCCAACTAAATGTATCAGATGTACTAGGATCTTGCTGCAACTTTTGAATGAGTGTCCATACATCTTTGTCCTTCTTCCATTCATCTCTTGCTTCGGTTATCCAATCTGGTTGGATAATAGAAATGGGACAAAGCAATGCTTCCACCTCTTCATTATTTCTTGAGAGTGCATCTGCAACAACATTAAGCTTTCATTTTTTGTAGATTATTTCAAAAGTCATAACCCAACATAACCCAAAGTGAAGAAAGTAGAGATGAAAGCAATGAGCCCAATGATGAGCAAAAGTACCAAAACACTGGGCCAAATGATGAAAAATATGACTCCAAGGATACAGGGATAGAGGCAACTTATAATTTTTAAAAAAGTGAGATAGAAAAAGACCAAAACAGTGAGCCTAATGACAGTAAAAAAAAAAATGACAGCCAAGGAGAAGAAGTAAACAATGAAGAAGGTGACACTGAAAATTCAAAGGACATTGGAGGGGAGGCATATGAAAGCAGTGAGGAGGACAAAGAAGACAATGAAAAATATGGCAAAAGCAGCCAAGAAACAGAGTTTGAAAGTGATTTCAGTGGGCAAAAAAATGAGAACAATGGGCCAAATAATGAAGATAATGAACAGGACAATGAAGAAGAAATCAGCCAAGAGAACTCACCTAATGAAGAATAAAATGACCATCACAGTAAGGGAAAGACTAATGAAAGTGCCCAGGATAGTGACCCTACAAAGAGTGCAAATAGTGATAGAAAGGTTGATTTTGAAAGTGAACATAGTAGGTCAAAAAATGAAGAAGAGGACAGTCATGGAGATGAATATGTACCAAGAAATGATAAAGACACCTCTAGCATTGCAAAAACAGAGGATGACATTCCTAAGGGTCTTGACAGAGATGATGGCATAAGAGATAGTGAAAATTCCTCTCAAAAGGGTAGTCAAGAGCAAGGTGAAAAATATGCACACACAGAGATCATCCATGAGGAGAAAAGCAGTCCTAACGTTACTGATGATCAAGGTTTTCAAGTGAAACTTGTTGCACCTTTCCTCATTACCTATCAAAGAGGAGAGAGGCATGTGTTTGCTACCTCCAAAGGGAAAGGGGCCATGCCATCATCCTCAACTCAAATAATTGACAAAGGTAAACAAAAGGTGAAAGAGGAAGAAGAAAATCATTAGGAGGAAAGAGAGTTTGAACTCATTCACATAGACAGTGATGAGGAAAATGAAACAAGAATTGCAAACTCCCTTCTACAATACAAAAATTCACAAATCAGGGACTTGGAATTTGAATTAGAAATTTCTAAGGATGCCATTCACTTCTTGCAGATGCAGAACAAACAAATGAGTGGCCGGTAGACCATCTATGAAACAAGGGCGCTCAAATACTGGAAAGAGGCTCAAAGAGCACAGGTGAAACTAGAAGAGTTCATGGGCGCTAAAGAATAAATTGAGGATGAGGATGGTCAACCTAGAAGAAGGCCTAGAACTATGGGTCTAAGAAACACTTTGGCACGAGAAAGGGAGCAAGAATTAGCCCTTGCAGAGCAACTTCCTCTCCATGACCTCCTTGCAATAGAAATGGATCATAATAGGGAATCATGGCTTGAGAGGGCCAACATACATCTTGAGTCCAAGCTGGAGAAGGCCAACAAATACTTGGACATGCAAAGGATAATGACTAAGCACTATGCACAAAGAAACCACTTGGAAAGGAAACAACTCAAAATTGCCCAAAATGAGGTCCCGGCACCAAAAGATGAAAAAGACCAAACTAGGCTTGGTATTTTGGCCCAAGCTTCTCTATAGGTCTCCCAGGACCCATGAGGCACTCATCCACCAATTTTGGGAAGACTTGAACAAATTTTTGTTTTTTGCAAAGTTTGAGGCTAAGAGCGCAACACACCCTGTGTTGTGCTTTTTCCTAGGGCATATTCAAGAGGAGAGGCTTAGATTTTTGGATTCCCCATCATTATAGGAGTATTCTCACTAGTTTTCAGCTCAATTGGAATGGTTTTCGTCCCCCAAAAGGGTCAAAAACACTCATTTTTCACCATTCTTCCCACTTTTCAAAGCATGTGCTACACTCCTGGAAGTCTTGGAATTTTCACTTTTTGGATATGTTGTAGAGGTCATATTGAAGAAATGAAGGTAGATCTGGAAATTATACTTCAAAGGATTTCCAACAAGCCATCACATAGCCTTTTTCGACATCGGGAAGGTCTCCAAAACATTGCTGCAAGAAGGCCTATTTTTCCTGTCTTTGTGTTGTGCTCCTAGCATAGATTCAATTTTTGACACAGTGTACTGCACTCCTGTGGGTGACTGGGAAGAATGTGCATTTGGAGAGTTTTTTAAGCCATGTCAGGGCCTAAAAGTCAATTTAATTACTATATATGGCCGCAAAAGATATTTGTTTAGATATTTTTGTGCCTTGGGCCTTGCAAGGCCTCAAGGACAATATAGATATTTCTAATTAGCCAATAGACTTCTAGATGATATACTAGGCTTTCCTCCTCCTTGATTATTATATATATCATGAGGATTCATTGTAAACAAGGGGGACTTGATGTGTTTAAGAGCAATATATGGTTTTTGGAAGTTGAAGAACAATTTAGTGTTGTGGAGCTTATGGATGATTTGCCTTGATTGATGGTGATGAAGGCTTGCTTGCAAGATCCTTGAGTTTAGTTAATGGTGATGTATCTCTCATATGTTCATGCTTTTCTTGTTTTCCATATGCCCATATTTCTATATTGCAATGGCTCAGAAGAGTATAGGATGAGAAATGTTGTTTGAGGCACCTCAGTCCTCCTAGTAGCTATTTTTTTCATGTTTTCTTCTACTGGGTTAGCTTAAAGAATTATTCATTGCTCCTTAGGCCCACCTAAGCTTGTCTATTTCATTATTGGATTAATATGCTAGTTTATAAACATGATTCATGGTAAGCCCTGCTTGTTTAATGCTATCTAAACTCTATCTTGAAATCTCTCTTTGATGTATTGATTGATAGGTTAAGTCAAAGAGCTCTTGTTTCGATCTTTCCCTTTGAATATGCTTATCAGGTTGCTTCGAAGTTATTTATAGTTTAATGAATGATGTTTAGGCGTTCCCTATTCATTTATTGATGCAATTTGTCTCTTGTATGTTTTCAAATCTTGAAAGTAGAATCATTTAAGTTAGATAAGTTCTCTTGCTTCCTTGTTCCACTGGATTGTTTAACTTGAATGTTTATTTGTTTAAAAGTATTGTCATTGAGTAAATGGTGTGCCGTATATCATGATTAGTATATTTTTCTTATCCATATTAAATACCTCCCTGTTCATAGGTATTTTAAAAAGGATTCTTAACTACCCTTTGCCCTACCTTGGTTCCCAAACTTATTGTCCATTTCACCTCACGCATAAACTTAAAATATCAATTAACTACGCTAGATTTTCCTTGTGATGTACCACGATTCACTATCGAGATATCAATGACTTCATCGACTCCATTGCCCAATTTATTTGATAACCTCTCACTCCACCTACCCTAATTGATCATCTTATCCCAACCAAAACAAACAAACAAACTGACACTTAGCACCTAGCCTAAAATAAATCATCCAAAGCGAACAAGTTCACATCCTTCGCATAATAGAGAGAGCCCTCTCGGATTCCAAGAAGGCTAGGTCTTAGGACTCCAAAGGCTAGTTTGAGATTACCATGTCATTTGGTTTACCAATCTGCCAAATCACGGGACACTAACAATAGGGAGGTGACCCATTTACTTTATTAAGTAAAAAATGGTTTGTTTTTTAGAGGTAGTATCTAGTTATGGCCACAGTTTGTAAATCATGCATTGCGAATAAATGTAAAAGTGATGTTGTGTCTTCCATTGCTTCAAAATGAAACAATGATATTTTTGGCCTTTTGAATAGATGAATTATTCATTTTTTACTATGTAATCCTTGACCAATGATTGTGTGCTATAAACTCTTGGCAAGTGAGGGGTTGTTTGAGTAATGTTTGGTTTGAAAAAGTTGTACCAAATTTGTGTACAGATGATTTAAAGTATGGTTTGGATAAGAAATTTTTTTACCAAAATTGTGTACAGGTGATTAAAAGTATGGTTTGGATAAGACACAAGCAATGTTTTTTATGTGTTAATGGTTTTGGTGGTCCAAAAGATCCTTAGTGGGGAGGATTGATCTAGGAGGATCTCAGACGACAAGTGGCTTAAAATTTCTCAAAAATAAAAGTGTCCAAATGAAAATGAGACTAGGAACATGTTGAATTGTTCTCCATTCCAATTCCAACAGTGCGAACGAATCTACAATCTAAGATTGTATGGAGAAGTTAGAGCAAGTAAAAGTTGCGGTCAAAGTTGGCCAGTGGACCAAGTTTAAATGTCCCACAATTTCACCGCCAACCAGCAGGGAACCTAGCACCCGACAAGCAGGTGAATTTGTTGGATGTTTAATTTTCCTAATAACCTTCATGTTCGATAATTTTTAAAACATGCCCTGTTGTTAAAAAAAATAAAAATAAAATTATTATAAAAAACCAAAATAATATCTAGAAAAGGGGGGTGGCGGGTTTCCACCCCATCATGCAATCATACCTTACATATTTAAAATGGTGGTAGGGGGGCGGGCCACCCTCGATGGACCTGCTACCCTATGTGGATCACAACGATGCGTATAAAGGTAAAGGGATGGGTCGGGGATGCGTGGAGCAGACCCCACCCACCACGACTCCGCAATTTTTTAAACAATTACTGTTGAAACGACAAAAGATTGGGTCGGGGCTACATGGTGCATACCCTAGCCACCTATTAATTTATTGCATTAAAGATACAACACCATTTTTGGAATGGGGGAGATTTGGACCCGACTTGCCTCCATATTATCCGCCAACGACACCAACAGACCACAGGCAGAGCTTTGATAGCTTTGCCCAACTTTATACATAAAAACCTAGTTTCCACAATGAACCGGGGGCAAAGCAGCAGGAGCAGGAGCAGAACCATGAGTAAGCCAAAGGGGCGGAACCATGCCCAGGGAATATTGAGGGGCATCAAAAACATTCCCTAGGGTGTAGAAATTTCTGGTGCCCATTTGAGACAAATTTTATGTCGATTCTAGACCTCTCGGCGACAGGAACTCAACAGTGACTTTCGTTTCCCAATAAGAACTCTCCATTTTCTAGGAATTTTCTAGATAGGAGGTATAAGGGTTCTTTATGTAATTTTTTCTTTTACTCTTATTCTTCTCACCACTTAATGAATGAATACCTCCCCACTATTGAGCAGGGCCCACAGATGTAGTCCGAATTGGACAAACTCCATAATGAATTTTTGGTTTCTTGGTCTCATGCATGTTATAGTCTCTTTGTTCTTCATTTTATGTGGTTATGTTTCATGGTTTTAAGTGCTTTGTTATATGTAATTATTTAATGCATCTATAAGAAAAATATATTGGATCAATTAAATAATGACATATACCTGCTAGTCCTCTAGATTTACCTTGAAGCTCTTTTCTCAAAAAAAATTCATTCACTTTCTTCCATGTTATATCTGACTCATTTTCCACAAACAGTTGAAAATACACATACACTGGAAATTTAACTCGTTTTTTCTCAACTACTTCCTTGGTACTGCTTTCTGTGGTATCTTTTGAAGAAGCTCTCTTGGGTTCAATGATAAAAATGACTGTTGAAGGGGAGTGCTCAACAACTGTGATACCTACGAGAGGGAAAAAGGAACCCATGGAAAGAAAACAATATATTTTGAAAATGAACTTCCAAAGAATTATATGGAAATAATGTAATATCCCTAAATGGGGTTGCAACAATGCATGAAAAAAAAACTAGAAATAGCAGTGAATAATATCAAACCAAAATGGATGAAAACCATGGAGCCATTTTATTATGTAAATCAAAAGAAAATAAGTGCAATACAACTCAAATAATCAAGGCAAACAAGCCTCCCATCAATACATATGCCAAAAGTGAAATGTTTCTATATTGCAGAATGCTCATGAACATGTACAACATAGTCATAGATGGTACACTGCTACATAGGAATGTAAAATAACATAAATTTTCAAATAGATGGCTCATACAATGTTGGGAGTGAATATCTAAGCTCCCAAACACAATTTCAGGACAATCCTATAAGGATTGGTTGAAATAGGTAAAAGTGAAAAATGTTGGAGTTGCAGTCCTAGGACTGAGTAGTAGCTACAACTCAAGAACTGGATGGAGATGGCTGAAGATGATGCACCAGCTGAAAAAACCTCCTCCAATGGATCTTCCAAGTGAAAGGCTGATCCTAACACTGTTAGGTCCATATATTACAAGTGTAGTCTCTTAATGTTGGAAATACTAAGAGGGGGGGTGAATCAGTATTCCTTTCAATTAGAGCATTAGTTAATCTTTAATTATTATCATTGTTTGTACAATGATAGAAGAAAACAAGAGGAACACAAATGCACACATTTTTTAAGGTGGAAAACCACTCCAGGACAAAAACCACCTAATGCTTTTCTAATAATTCTTTAATATTCAACTCCAATTGAAAATAAAGCTCCAACTTCCTAGAATCTAGAAAAGAATTCTTCTCAGGCTCCCCTTGGATGGATGCTCCGATACCCAAGATTCTTCGATGGCCCAGATGGATGCCCCAACACCCAATGAGCTACAACTCACCCTAGCACCACCCTACCACCCTATAGAAGAATAAAATAAGAATGGACTCCCGTACCAGGGAAAATGGTCCACTTTACAATGATATAGAATGATGTAGAAGAAGGATATATACTAGACCATAACCCCAACTTCGACACAACCACTCAATGATGATCCTAGACCTCCCAACACTGATTCTTCAACCCTTGGTAGATAGAAACTAGTACAATTTTTACAATAATGTATTTACAATGACTTAGTACAATGATACCTTTATAATGATTGTATGCAGTGCTACCCACTTGAAGACTTCATATGATGAAATTCTTGCTGCTGTTATGCACCTTGGTTTCTTCTCTTGTCATGCTACCCTCTTCTGCACCTTGCTTTTCTTTTCTAATATAGAAATTCTGGTCCTTTGCAACCCTTAACAACACATGATCTAGCTTTTTCTTGCCTTCTAGGAGCTCGATATTGAATCTAGTGTATCTCTGTTATTTTAGATCCGCAATATCTGATTTTTGGTCTTGTAGTAGTCCTCTGAGTTTTATTTCAAATTCCATAGGTCTGACCCAATTTGGATTCTTTAAGAGAGAGTTATACCCAATCTCTCACAATACCCTAATTATGGACTGTTTCAGAAGAGCGCACTTATACGGTGTGCCACGTGTCACTGTTTCTTCATTTGGCTCTGAAATTGATAGAAATAGAACTAAAAATTGTGTCCTATCTTCCAATTTTTATGGAATTCCAATCCGATGCTTAGAGAGAGAGTTATGATGATTTTAACAAGGTCACTTATTTGAGATGAATTTTAGGAGCCTGCAAAAACCCTGACTTCCACAGATCATATCTCCAAAAATGTTATGCATCTTGATCTAAAATTTTTACAGAAGCTTCCTCAAGATTTCATCTTTGCCTCATAAACATTTTAGTTTCTGAACCTTTGTAGAAAAAAATTTAGAGCGAAAATTCCACGATGACCTGTTTCATATGGTGAAATCCCTTGCATAAGGAGGAAATGAGGATCACAATTTATATAAATGCTTAGGTTGAGAGGGGCTTCAACAAGTGAACGTGGGAGGGATTTTAGGAGTTTAAAAAATATTAATTATGACTTTTAAATGACACATGCCCCAACACCATGGAGTATTAGCCCAGTAAGAGGGGGTACAAACTTCAAACATGAATATCTCTCAAACCAGAAAGAATTACATGGTGTGCCATATATCAACGGAAACATCTCGACAAGTAGAAACTATAAAAATCATTATTGACCCAGAGTATATTAATTTGGTAGGTCAAAAATCCCATGCAATATTGGTTTAGCCCGTGGTGCTGCTTGGGTTGACATCAATGATAACCGCTGATCAACAATCTCCCCCTTTGGCATGGATGACAACACATGTACTCCCCCTATGATCATGACACCTCTTCCTACAACATTCTCTCTCCCTTTGACATCAATGGAAAAGGATAACTCCCCCTGAAACACAACCATCCTGTGGACCTGTACACACTTCCACTCCCCCTGACACATAAGCGTCCTGCAGACTTGTAATCTACTTCCACTCCCCCTTTATATTGTGAAAAAGGAAAATCTAATGAGAACTTGGGAGAATCCCAAGCTTCTAGCAAAGATATTCCAATGCTGGTGAATATTTAATATGTGATTCTTTTAGTGCTTCTTGTAATCTTACTACTTTTCCAACTGCTTGCATAACATCTAGTCGGGAGGCCGTACATATAGAATACTACTAATCGTATATATGTACAACCTTTGATCCAAATCCTTAGATGAGTCGTCTATGCTCAATTTGCAACCTGTTACCATTGGAGTAAGGATGGGTTTGCAATATTCCATTTTAAATTTCTTGAGAATTTCCTTGATTTACTTGGCTTGATATATAAATATTCCTTTCTCTTGCTGAGATATTTGAAGCCCTAAGAAGTATGTCAGCTCACCAGGTAAAGACATCTCGAAATCATTTTTCACCTTTGTGGCAAACTTCTTACTTATTCGATCATCATTGCTACCAATTATTGTATCATCATCTTTAGCTATTAGACATGCTTTAGTTGCTTCATCCAAAACATATATGTCATTTGGAGTTCGACTTGCTGTAGCCACAATTTCACCATACACGCCTTTCTTGATTTCACATTTCGTGGAGATGAATAGTATTGTGTGTTCTTGATCACACATTTGTCCAACACTGAGCAGATTGTGATTCATGTTTTCAACCAATAGAAAATTCTTGGCTAGAGCATATTTTCTTCCGAGATTGATAGTACCTGATCCTATAACATTTGAAGATCCATCATTTCCAAAGGACATGGTTCCATCCTTCTTCTCTTTCAAAGATAAAAAATTATTTCTATCTCCAGTCATATGCATTGAGCAACCGCTATCAACATACCACACATCTTTATTCTTTTGAGCCTTGAAAGCGAGAGCACAATTATCATTCTTATTCTTCTTCCATGTTCGTTCGTTCTGTGGCTTCGAAGATTATTCTGGAGGAATTTCAAGTTTGCAATCTTTGGCTATGTGTCCAAAGTTTTGACATTTGTAACATTCAATATTATTTCTTAAATGTTCAAATCTATTGATGTTTCGCTGAGCCCTGGGAGGTTCATATTTGACAGATCTCCTAGAATTTTATTCGTTCCTAGGGTACGTGCGACATTTTACAACTTTATGACCAAATTTTCCACATGAATAACAGTATCCATAAAAAATATGTTGGTACCTGGATTTAAATTTTCATCGAGGAATTGTCTTCCAAGGCTGTTCTTGCGAATCTTGTCCAATGAAGTCTACATGCATGTCATATCTCATAGGTTCATTGTATTTTGTTGTAGAAGGTCCTACTTCTTCTTCTTTGTAACCGATGCCAGTTTTGTCATTGTAAGATCGTTGATTGTTGATTAGTTCTTCCAATGCCCTTGAGCTGTTGGCATAGTTTTGAATAGTTTTTCCTTTCTTCACTTCCTCACGCAGCAAGACTACTTCTACTTCTAATTCTTCCCTTTCTTGGTTGCTTTCTTCCAACTTCTTTTGAAGTGGCTCTTCAATGCATTTTTGTTCTTCAACTTCAATTTTGAGACCTTGAACTTGTTCTTCAAGAGTATTGGAACGGATCTTCTCCGCCTTGAGATATTTTATAAGCTTGATTTCTTCCTCATAAAATTCTTCTATGGTCCATCCTTCTTCTTCATTGTTTGATACCTCTTGTTTATTGTGCTTGGGTTTATTGTGCTTGGCCATAAACAATACTCTCTCATTGGCTTCTTCTTCACTATCATTGTCTTCATCGGATGAAGAGCTATCTTCTTTACAGAAAAAGTTCCTTTTGGATCCTTGCTTGTTGAATTTCTTAGAGCCTTTCTTTCCTTTTGAGTTGTTATTACTTCTGTTTGGACATTTTGCTGCAAAATGCCCAACCTCATTACAGCTGAAACATATCAATGGAAGTTTACCTTTGAATTGTCCTTTACCAATTTTTATTTTTCTCGTGAAGTAAGCATATTCTTCATCTGAAAGACCTTCTTCATCATCTCCCATTTCTTCACACTTGCAGGTTCATGTCTTTTCAATTGAAGTTTGTTTATCCTTATTGGTTTTTTTAGATGCAACGAACGCAGTTTCTAGATGCAAAGTACCCTCTTCTTCATCAAGTCTCATTTCATATGCTATGAGAACTCCATGTAATTCCTCTTTGCTAAGTTTTTCCAGATATACATTGTATTCTAAGACTGATACCTTTGGGTTTAATCGTCTTGGTAACGTTCTAAGAATCTTCCATATAATAGTCTTCTCGTCAATTGGTTCTCCCAATCCTTCCAGAGTATTGGTTATTTCATCAATGTATTGGAAGTATGCAGCAATGTTGCAATCTTCTTTCATTCTGAGTTGCTCAATTTTTTCTCTATAGATTTGAAGCTTTACTTATTTGACATTTGAGTCACCTGCATATATATTCTCAAGATTGTCCCATACATTTTTGGAAGTTTTACAACCCAACACCTTATGATAAGAAGATTCAATAAGTCCACTGATAATAATATTCTTTTCTTTTGCATCATTTACCAAATTCTTCTTACCTTGTTCATTCATAGTTGATGTAAATCCATTTTGAACAGTGTCCCATACTTCGTAACCTTGCGCCAAGAGATAAACCTCCATTCTTCCTTTCCAGAGTGCATAATTATTTCCATTGAATAGAGGTACACCATTCTTGGTATGCTCCATGACCTCCTTCCAGCTATTAAACTGCTATTGAAGGAACCAAGCTTTGATACCAATTGTTGGAAATACTGAGGGGGGGGGGGGCTGAATCTGTATTCCTTTCAATTAGAGCATTAGTTAATCTTCAATTATTATCAGTGTTTGTACAATGATAGCAGCAAACAAGATGAACACAAATGCACACAGTTTTTAAGGTGGAAACCCACTCCAGGAAAAAAACCACCTAATGCTTTTCTAATAATTCTTTAATATTCAACTCCAATTGAAAATAAAGCTCCAACTTCCTAGAATCTAGAAAATAATTCTTCTCCAGCTCCCACTGGATGGACGCTCCAATGCCTTAGGTGTGAGTAGTCAACTGAATGGATGCCCCAACACCCAATGAGCTACAACTCACCCTAGCACCACCCTACCACCCTATAGAAGAATAAAATAAGAATGGACTCCCGTACCAGGGAAAATGGTCCACTTTACAATGATATAGAATGATGTAGAATAAGAATATATACTAGACCATAACCCCAACTTCGACACAACCACCTAATGATGATCCTAGACCTCCCAACACTGACTCTTCAACCCTTGGCATATAGACACTAGTACAATTTTTACAATAATGTATTTACAATGACTTAGTACAATGATACCTTTACAATGATTATATGCAGTGATGCCCACTTGAAGACTTCATATGATGAACTTCTTGCTGTTGTTATGCACCTTGGTTGTTTCTCTTGTCATGCTACCCTCTGTTGCACCTTGCTTTGCTTTTCTGCCGTAGAAATTCTGGTCATTTGCAACCCTTGACAACACATGATCTATATTTTTCTTGCCTTCTAGGAGCTTGATATTGAATCTGCTGTATCTCTGTTATTTTAGATCCTCAATATCTGATTTTTGGTCTTGTAGTATTCCTCTGAGTCATATTTCCAATGCCATAGGTCTGACCCAATTTGGTTTCTTCAAGATAGAGTTATACCCAATCTCTCACAATGCCCTAATTATGGACTGTTTTAGTATAGCACACTTGTACGGTGTGCCACGTGTCACTGTTTCTTCATTTGGATCTAAAATTGATCAAGAAAGAACTACAGACTGTGCACTATCTACCAATTTTTATGGAATTCAAATTCGATGCTTAGATAGAGTTTTATGATGATTTTACCAAGGTCACTTCTTTGAGATGAATTTCAAGAGCCTGCACAAAACCTGACTTCCACAGATCATATCTCCAAAAATGTTGTGCATCTTAATCTAAAATTTTTACAGTAGCTTCCTCAGGATTTCAGCTTCACCTCATAAAAATTTCAGTTTCTGAACCTTCATAGAAAAAAATTTATAGCAAAAATTCCACGATGACCTGTTTCATATGGCGACATCCCTTGCATAAGGAGGAAATGAGGATCACAATTTATATAAATGCTTAGGTTGAGAGGGGCTTCAACAAGTGAACGTGGGAGGGATTTTAGGAGCTTAAAAAATATTAATTATTACTTTTCAATGACCCATGCCCCAACCCCATGGGGTTTTAGCCCAGTAACTAGGGGTACAAACTTCAAACATGAATATCTCTCAAACCGTGAAGAATTACATGGCGTGCCATATATCAACAGAAACATCCCGACAAGTATAAACCATAAAAAACATTATTGACCCAGAGTATATTAATTTGGTAGGTCAAAATTTCTATGAAATATTGGGTTAGCCCCTGGTGCTGCTTGGGTTAACATCAATGACAACCATTGATAAACACTTATTATGTTAGTATAGCCCCCCTTATTGTTATTGTTGTACGCTTATAACCCCCATATTGTTATTATTGTGCCCTTACATTATTATTGTTAGTTCAGATAGGATTAGATTGTGGCCCCACTAGGATTACATTGTGGCCCCCTAGACTCCTATATATAGAGAGGCGGTTTTGCGTTTGTATCATCCAAGAATTATTCATTCATGTAATGTATTGGAGGTTTCCCCCTAGAAGTGGCTTATTTCTAAGGCATTGATATCTCTTTTCTTCTATTTTTGGAGCTGGTTTCATAACATTTGGTATCAGAGCTTTGGATTCTAGGATTTCGCTGCTCCAAACAAGTCATCATGGAATTTTCATTATAAATTTTCTTCTGCGAAGGTTTAGAATCTAAAATTTTTAGAGTCAAAGATGAAATCTTGATGAAAATCATCACAAAATTTCAGAGGTTGGTTCAAAATATTTTCGGAGATATGATCTGTGGAAGGTAGGGCTTTTTGCAGGCTCCTGAATTTCACTTAAAAAGGTCATCACGAAAATTTTCGCTATAAAATTTTTTCTATGAAGTTTCAAAAGTTAAAATTGATAGAGCACGAATCTAAAATCCTGAGGAACTTCATCAAAAAAATTTAGAGCTTGGTTCACAACATTTTTAGAGATATGATCTGTGGAAGTTAGGTCTTTTTGAGGCTCCCAAATTTCATCTCAAAGAGGTGATCGGGGGAAAATATTCATAACTCTCTTTCTAAGCATCTGATTGGAATTTTGTAAAAAGTGACTGGAATTACACATACTATAGTTTCCTTTCTATAAATTTCAGACCCAAAGGAGCAATCAATGGCACGTGGAAAGTTGTACAAGTTCGCTCTACTGAACCAGTCCATAATTAGGTCATTGTAGGAGATTGGACATAAATTTGCGTTGAAGAATCCAAATCATGTCAGACCTGTGGCATTTGAAAGAAGCTTCATAGGAATACTACAGGGCATAATTTCAGATATTGAGGATCTAAAATTATAGAGATAAGTTAATTTCAATATCAAGCTCCTCAAAAGCATGTAAAAGGTGTGTATTTTTTTCCCGAATTGCATAAGTCTTGTTTGAAAAAGTAGTTTGAAGTGATTCAAAGGGTATATTGAAGAATTTTTATCAGTAATGGGTTCTATAATTCCTCCAAAAAATAATTCCATGCCCATTAAGCCCTCAGAAATCTATACTATGACGCCTGAAGAGGAAGAATTGCAGTGTGAGATATCAAAATTTCAGTACCAAGTGCAACAAATTTCGATCTTACGAAGAGCAACCGAAGATGACATAGATGGTTTAAAAGTAGAAATGGAGGCTTATTTGGATGGTTTTAAGTATCAAATAAAATTTAATATGGATGGTAAATTAGTGGAAGATCACATAGAGCATCAACAACAAGTTCTCCAACTCTCAAAGGATAACCTAACTTTGGTGCAGAATAAAATGAAACAACAGGAAGATCAACATCACATTGAAAGAAGTTATGAAGCAATCACAAAAACAAGAACTCAACAAGTACGATCAATTTTAGAGTATCTCAACAAGTGGAAGAACTTTCCTGTAGAATAATCCACATGGGAGGATGAGAATTTTATACAGAAGCATCAAGAGATAATCAAGCATTAAGGACAACACTTGTTTGAAAGAGAGGAGCATGTTAGGTCCCTATATTACTAGTGTAGTCTCTTATTATGTTAGTATAGCCCCCCTTATTGTTATTTTTGTACCCCTATAACCCCCATATTGTTATTATTGTGCCCTTACATTATTATTGTTAGGTTGGCTAGGATTACATTGTGGCCCCATGGACTCCTATATATAGAGAGGAGGTTTTTTCATTTGTATCATCCAAGAATTGTTCATCAATGTAATGTATTGGAGGTTTCCCCCTCGAAGTGGCTTATTTATAAGGAATTGATATCTCTTTTCTTCTCTTTATAGAGTTGGTTTCACAACAAACACTGAAGATCTCACCCTCCAAACAATCTGCAAAACCCTCACTACAAATGCTCACTGTAAATAACGCAGTCACTGAGGGATACTGCATTGTATGTTAAATAAAATGGGTTGGCCAAGCTCCAATATCTAAAATATGCTCCAAGGGCTTCCTTACTGATCTCCCAAAGGAATGAAAGCTTCCTCCTTTGAAAAACAAGCATCAGAAGTGGTGTTGTGAACCCCTACTGCAACACTATGCAACACAATGTTATGCTACTGCAGAAATAACATTGTAGCTGAAGGAGGATGATTGGCCTCAAGCCTGTATGTGGAGAAATATAATGCAAGCTCCTTCAAGAGGCCTCTCAAGAAAGGAGAAGGAATTCCTAAACAGGAATGCCTTGTGCTAAGCAACACAACAATCTCAACTAAACAGTTGGAGAAAGCACAAAGTCATACAGACCATCAAATCAAAAATAACATAAGATGTCTTGCTATGGCTACCTTGCCCTCCTTTTATAAAAATGGAAGCCCTCTCACCTTGGTTCCCACTCATTAGGGTTTCCTCCACCAAGGAATCTTCCTCCCACTATCTCTGCATTGTCTCCAAAGATGATCTCCACCTCTTATCCCAGTGTTGTTGACTTGGTCAAACCTGACCTTGTCCACATGAAAATGTCCTCTTTCACACATGAGGGTGTGAAATCCAGCTCTTATTATGATCCCTTTTCACATTTTGAGGGATTTTATTCCTATTTATGAAGTTTATGGGCCTCCTTACCCATTTATTCATCTCCTAAGTGAAATCTGAAAAAATCAATATTCCAATTAGCTGCATGCTAATTTTGGAATATTACAGTCCTCCCCTCCCAAATGTTGCTTGTCCTCAAGTAACTGCAAGGATAAAACTAAATAGCCTCCTCTTCTCCCTTGTAGCATCCTCATAAGATAAAATCATCCAAGGATCAAGATGTTGTCTCATCAATACATCTCCAAGTTACCCCTCCCAAGTATGCAAGCTAGCTTTTGGTGAGCATCCCAAATAGCTAACATGATGTAAAAGTAAAATATCCATGGAGGCAAAAATGAGCTATCCAAAGGCCTTCTAGAGGAATGAGGTCTGATATACATTGGGATCTACCATCCCCATATGAATCTCTCATCTCCAAGCTATCATCCATACAAAATGAGTTACCTCCCCACATGGCAACTCCTGAAAATCCTCCTCCACCTTGAGCTCCTGCAATGTAGTTGGGATGAAAATCTGAACATGGTAGAAAAAGTAGCCTACCCCACACTGTCCTCCTCTCCACTCATGATAAGTGTAGAGTATCTGCTGATCTTGTGCTGCAATAATATTTCCCTCAAGTGGCAAGATCAAGACTAGATCCCCAAAGATATCCTCTCCAATGTTGTGCATCAATCTGGCACAAACCATATCATATATGATTAATAGGACATGATCATCATATGACATCCAAATGAGAAGATTTTTGAAGGTTTCATATAGTAATGGAAGGTACCAACAATCTCCCAAGTGGTCACAACGCAGTTTTCCAAATTGTTGCTTCAGAAAATAGCATGGCAAGTTGTTTCTTGCCAAATTGCTAGTTATGTATGTCATCACATCTACCAGTGAATAGTAAATGACTTGGTACATCAACTGAGCATACATGAAATAATATAACACTTTACCAAGGCAACACAAAATATGGTTGTCTCCATCATATAACTTGGCCAAAAATTTCCCATGGAGCTTAATAAGAAGCTTGCCCTCTTGTGGAGCAATGCACTGTATAGAAATGGTAAGAGAATGAAAATACTGTGTTAGATAATCAATAGATGCAAAAACAATATTATTACCATGTGATAAAAGTAAATTGATGCATATTTGCATGAATAAGCCCTCCATAGTGGTATGATATACTCCCATAAAGAGTAATGAACCATGTGCTGCATGAAGATCCTCCTTCTCATGCTTGGAAATCCAAGTTAAGAAGATCATGCCATGGTAACAGATGTCTCCATCCACTACTTCATCAATATCACCTCCTCCTTGTCCACTAAGTGCATCAAATATGAATTAATCCTAGGGACACTCCATCAATAAGCCCAAGCTCCAAAGTGACAGCGTTGTCGACCTAAGTAAATAGGCTCCTTCCAAATCATAGCTCCATTTTTTGACATGCTCATTGTTAAAGACATCTCCCATAATGTTGCTACATATAGAAAATTACTTCCAAGGTGGAAGTACCTCCTGATCATCCAAGTCTAAGTAGTAGCCCCTTTGCACCATGATAGTGCCATCTCCTACTCCTACAACATTATACAAAGTGTGAGAGAAAATCTGCCCCTGCTCTCCCAAGAACCCCCAAAGCAACAAACGTTTTTGTTGCCTCATCATACCCCCATCATACAAATCATGTGGTGAAAACATAATGATTGATATTAAGAATGTCATATAAACACAATGTATCCATACTCTTTGTTGCTGTATGATGCAAGTATCCTGCCAAACTTCCTCCACCCACATACCCTTTGAAAGAGGATGTGTCACATGATGGCCAAACTTTTTCAAGAGTAGCCAATGCAGCCAAGCCTGCTGCTACTCAGTGTCATATATTTTCAAGTAGCTTTGTAGCTTCTTGCTCTCCATAGACACCCATTCATCCAAATGTGAGTGCCTCCCATCATGCTCTACCTTGGTACCCTTCCAATGAAGACTATCATCCTCCCAAATCAGATTTTTCTTCTTGCATTTCATGGGATGTTGAAATGCAACTCTTTGGAGATCTCCTAGAAAATATCTCACACCAATGACCATCTTGAATCTATAAAGATCCAAGTGTGTTGGAGGCAAAACCTCCTCACTACTACTTAATGACAGTGCTGTTAATCTCTCCAATGATGTAGTGGTTGTCTCATACTCCAACTCAAAGATGAACATGTCATTTTGTATAAGATTTTTTTAGACAAGGTTCATCTTACCCTACAAAATTTCACACCCCAACCTCAAGTGTTGTGTGAAACTCAACAAAGGCACATGATAATGATGTTTCATGTCTTCCTTAATCAATTCAAGGTGGCACAATGCAGTGCAATTATGTGGTTCCAAATAAGTAGTATGCAATGGTATACAACCCTCCATAATATTTGTTGAAACAATAGGAGATGGAAACTTAGGCATACCTTGGTGAAATTTAGCAGTATCTTGCATGGCTATGAGAGTTTCTTCCTTCAATGTGTTGGCTCCTCCAACTGATGATGTTGAGGGCTGCTCCTCCATAGTTGTGACAGTGCTAGTACAAGTCTCCTCCAATGGTGGCGAGGGCTTCTCCTCTCTGATTTCTCTTTGCCAAATTCTTTAATCAACCTTTGATTAAACTCAGCAAAAGTATTCACTCTTGAATGACTCAAATGGCTGAACCACCAAAAGTTGGATTCACCCTCAAGGTGCAGTGCTACAATATCTACTGCCTCTCTCTCTACCACTGGATGTAGTAGGAAGAATGCTTCAATTTTTCTTACCCAAGCCCTTGTTGTAGATGTCCCATCAAAAGTAGACAATAGAAACCTATTGCCCTTGTTTCCCCTTGTGCTACAAGGTCTCCTTTATTCCTCCAACTGAATGTACTGTGGGAAAGCTAGAGTCTCCTTGAAGGCTCTAGGTTGATATTTGTACTCAACAAGGTATTCACTTAGAATCTTGTGATCCATGTGTCCTCCATCTTTTTGCAATTTGTCCTCTTTTTCAAAAGGAAAGGGAATAGTCCCACTGCTTCTTTCTTCTCTTCTTTGCTTAACCTCCTTGTTGAGGTCCTTTCTAGATATGAAAAGAGATGAGAGAAAACTCACTTTATCCATCATTCTGATGTTCGTCTTTGTCTTCTTATTCTTCTGATAGCATAATGGTTGAGATCCACAGGCTGAGCCAAGATTATGCTCTGATACCACTGTAATATCCCAAAATGGGGTTGCAACAATACATGAACACAAAACTAGAAATAACAGTGAATAATATCAAAACAAAATGGATGGAAACCATGGAGCCATTTTATTATGTCAATCAACAAAAAATAAGTGCAATACAACTCAAATAATCAAGGCAAAGAAGCCTCCCATCAATACATATTCCAAAAGTGAAATGCTGCTATATTGAAGAATGCTCATGAACATGTACAACGTAGTCATAGATGGTAAATTGCTACATGGGAATGTAAAATAACATAAGTATCCAAATAGATGGCTCATACAATGTTTGGAGTGAAGATCTAATCTCCCAAACACAATTCCAGGACAATCCTGGAAGGATTGGATGAAATATGCAAAAGTGCAAAATGACGAAGTTGCAGTCCTAGGACTGAGTAACAGCTGCAAATCAAGAACTAGATGGATATGGCTGAAGATTATGCACCATCTGAACAAACCTCCTCCAATGTATCTTCCAAGTGAAAGCCTGATCCTAACACTGAAGATCTCACCCTCCAAACAATCTACAAAACCTTCACTACAAATTCTCACTATAAATAACGCAGCCAGTGAGGGATACTACGTTGTAGGTAAAATAAAATGGGTTGGCCAAATGCCAAGATCTGAAATATGCTCCAAGGGCTTCCTTACTAAATTCCCAAAGGAAGGAAAACTTCCTCCTTTGAAAAAAAAGCGCCGAAAGTGGTGTTGTGAACCCCCACTGCAACACCTTGCAACACAACATTATATTTCTACAGAAATAATGTTGTAGCTGAAGGAGGATTCTTGACCTCAAGCCTGGATGTGGAGAAATACAATACAAGCTCCTTCAAGAGGCCTCTCAAGAAAGGAGAAGTAATTCCTAAACAGGAATGCCTTGTGCTAAGCAGCACAGAAATCTCAACTAAACAGTTGGAGAAAGCACAAAATCATACAGACCATCAAATAAAATAAATAACATAAGATGTCTTGCTATGGCTACCTTGCCCTCCTTTTATACAAATGGAAGCCCTCTCACCTTGGGTCCCACTCATTAGGGTTTCCTTCACCAATAAATCTTCCTCCCACTATCTCTGTGTTGTCTCCAAAGATGATCTCCACCTCTTATCCCAACAATGTTGACTTGGTAAAACTTGACCTTTTCCACATGAAAATGTCCTCTTTCACACATGAGGGTGTGAAATCCAACTCTTATGATGATCCCTTTTCACGTTGTGGGGGATTTTATTCCTATTTCTGAAAGGTATGGGCCTCCTTACCCATTTATTCATCTCCTCAATGAAATCAACAAAAATCAATATTCCAATTAGCTACATGCTAATTTTGGAATATTACAAACAAAGACATGGATTGATGAGAAATATTGTGAAATTTTCAATATCATGTGAGGGAGACTAGTTGAGGAAATTGTTCATTATGTAGTCCCAGCAGCCAACAATGCATCCTGAGGTTGAACAGATCATCCTGGGAAATGACTGGGAGACATTGTGCATTGTAGTCTTAGTGGCTAAGGTGGTAGATTGAGCCTCAAAACTACATAATGCACAGTTATTCCATCTTGTACTACGCATTGCGTAGTCTCATAGGCTAACCTCTCAACTTGAGCCTTGGACTTGTGAAATGCCCAGCTGGGCAAGGTGAAAACTAGCCAAGTAAGGTACAGATATGCCCAGTGAAGGAGTGGAAAACAAGTAGATCTAAGTGCTAACTCAATTTCAAGTAAAAATTTGACTAATTATGGATGGATCAATGTGAATCAAGTGAAAAAACTCAACAAAAAAAAGGAAAATCAAATATGTGAGAAGAGTTGTTGAAACAACGATCACTACTTTGGAAAAACAAGAAAGTTAATGTGACACCTAAGAAAGAAGAATGAAAAACTAAATCAACACTTATACAAACTAAGATAATTTAAAACGCCAGCAACCATGAAGAGAAACAAGAAAAATAGAACTCACAGAATAAAAACGACAAAAAGCAGAAAAAAAAAAAACTCACCTGAAAAGTAACACAAACTCCACCAAAGGTTCATTGATCTCCTTGAGAATGGTAGACATTAAAGATTGAATGTACCAATGATCTCTAGAGGCTTTAATTAAATATTTTTAAGCGAATTAGGTGTTAGTTTTTCATAAATAAGAATTGTTCTTTACTTCGATAGTTACATTTCATCATTAACATATTGCATTCACCTCCAAATAATTTTTCCATTGTAAAAATATATATCATTAACCATCAGAAAATGAAACTATGTAGAAAGAACAACACCATCATCATCATCATCTAAACAACGGAAAGTAAAAGATCAAAGGAAGAGAAACATGAACACATAGAGACACCAGGAATGGTCTGAGACCAGGGAAAAAACCACTATGGGGAAAACCCTTGCAAATTCTTCTTCTTAGATCTTCATTGAATGGTTAAGAAAAAAGAGTATAATGATCCATGAGAACATATATTTATGATGAAGAAAAAAATAACATATAAGAACTACAGCCATACCCATACATGTGCATGAAGTAAATTGAATCTGAGAATTGAAATTCACTGACACTGGTTGTAGAAAACTGATGAACACGACTGATACTAAATGAGGACTGAAGATACATCTGCAGCAGAGAAAAACATATATGATCTATAGATCAACATATCTATAATACTAAAACATAGATTTGAAATATCACGAAGTGATATCAACTCTGAATTCCTAGATCTGAATCCAAGATATTGTTAATGACGTTCTGACACAACTATGACTGAACGACTGATGTCTAGAAGCATTGCGTAATCAACTGAAGATGAACCAAATTTGATCTTATCATAAAGTATCTTGGGCCTAATCTTAACTTAGTCAGACCCCAGCTGAAGAACTCTGAGTCACTACCACAGCGTTTTGTGCTCATGGCAGAAGGTCTGAATACCTTAGAACCTTGGCCGCACCCAGAAGTCGTCCTTGATCAGGTGCTCAAAAATAAAAGTTGTCATAATGGTAGGGAACCTTAATGACCATGTATATATCGTCATTATAAATATGACTCAACTCATTTCGCAGAAAACCGACACCGTATGCTCCCAGAAACATGTTATGTCTGCTTTGCCAAACAGGGAAATTTTTACAAAAACAAATGCAGGTTTCCAAATTAGTAGTTTTTACAGCTGACTGGGCATGGTTGACTCGTCAAAAGTTGACTGTATAATGGGCCAATCCTATTTCTCCACTTTTCCTCTTGTGATTTGTTCTGGTTTGAGATAATTTGATTGGTTAGAAATGTGGCCAACCACATGGTACCACGTGGCCAAATCGGAGGCTTCCACGTGGCATCACGAGAGGCCACTAAAATTTGTTTGTGGAAAAACTGCAGTCAACCGAGGTCGATTAACAGACCTCACCGCAAAAAAGAAACGTCTATGTCTTTATACCAAACGAGTTCCTTATTAAAATTCATGGCACAAGTTATATTTATGTTATGGTGGGCGAATATATGGGGGTAGAGGCCAATGCTTAGCCTTGACCCCCCAATAAAATGTTGAATATAACCGAAAGCAAGAACCAGGGGCGTGGAGCTAGCCGCTTGGACTACCACCCAAAGTCATCAAATAAACTCTCACTCAAGCCATATGTGACCATTGATACTTAACCGTCAGGCGCTGCGGCAGAGGCTAGCCACCCACTCTAACTGTTGTAACCGTAGCCGCCCAAAGACGCCTATGTGACCTCATTTTCCCTAACCAGCCATTTTTTATTTACAAAAAATATTTTTTGATGCCATATGACATATTTCAAAATTCGAACTTAAGGCATTAGTGGACAAATTAACGGTTTGACAATTTCGCCCAGAATTCCAAAATGTTTTCACTCTGTTAGCCTTAAATGGGGCAAAATTGTAGGACCGGTTTGGATTTTGGGGAAATTGTGGAGGCTCCTAGACTTCCACAACATACAAGGTTGACACCGCAACAATTGGAAGAAAAAGGAGCAAGAGGGATTTGCTACCGTTATGATACCAAATACACTAAAGGTCATAAGTGTGCTGAGAAGAAATTATTTTACATACATTGTGAAGAGGAGGAAGAAAATGAACAAGAAACTTCAAAAGAAGAAGATATACACTAGGAACCAACCCTAGATAAAAATTAAATGAGTTTGACCATATATTGTAATGCATTGGCAAGAATTACCACTCCTCAAACTCTCAAGATAGAAGGACATATCAAGAAGAAAAATGTAATAGTGTTGATTGATTCAGGTAGTACCCATAATTTTATTCTTTCTAAGGTAGCCAAGGAATTGAATTGCTTCATATACCCATCACTAGAGTGTCAAGTGATGGTTGAAAATGGAGGGAATATAAATTTATCTGGAAAATGCCATAATATCAACCTAACCATGGGGGAATATGTATTGAATAGTTTAATGCTTTCCATTCCAATGAGAGGTGCTTATGTTGTACTAGGAGTGCAATTCTTACAATCTTTGGGGACGGTAGCTTTAAATTTTCCAGAACTTTTCTTGAATTTTTTTCAGAAGGAAATGAAGTTGAATTACGAGATATCAAAGGGAAGTCGAGAAAAATAATAAGCTCTAATGTCATGACAAAGCTTCTGAAGAAATAACAATGAGGTGTAATTGCACAATTATGCTCACTAGAAGTTCCAACATCAAAAATCAAAATCATCTTTTTCTCCAGATCTCCAAAAAGGCTTCAACAATAATTCCAAGGTGTTTAAAACTCCTAAAGGACTCTTGCCTATTCGTGATCATGATCATGCTATCCATTTGATTCTAGGAAGTGTTCCTCCAAACATCAGGCCTTACAGATATCATTATGTCCAAAAGAAAGAAATTGAATGTATGATTGCAAAAATGTTAGAGGTTGGTATAATTCAACCTAGCAAAAGTTCTTTCTTTACTCCAGTAGTATCGGTTCACAATAAGGATGGATCATGGCACACGTGTTCAGATTATAGGGAGATCAATAAGCTCACTATTAAAAATAAATTTCCCATTCCTGTGATTGATGAATTATTGGATGAATTACATGGAGAAATTTATTTTACCAAGTTGGTTCTTCATTCACGATGTCATCAAATTAGAATGAAGAATGAAGAAAAAAAACATTTCAAACTCATGAAGATCATTATGATTTTTTGGTCATGCCTTTTGGCCTTACCAATGCACCTTCTACATTTCAGGGATTGATGAATTCCATTTTTAAAACCTTCCTTATAAAATTTGTGTTAGTATTTTTTGATGATATACTAATCTACAACAGGTATTGGAAGGATAATGTTCAACATGTTGACAGGGTGCTCAAACTATTGGAGGAGAAACAATTATATAAAAAAACCTCCAAACGTTTCTTTGGAGTACAAGAGGTGGAATATCTGGGTCATATTGTATCTTAAAAGATTGTTAAGGTAGACCCTAACAAAATTAAATCCATCAAGGAATGGAAAGTCCCCACAACCATAAATCAGGTGCGAGGATTTCTCGGGTTAATAGGGTATTATCGTAAGTTTGTTAAAAATTATGGGAGAATAACAACACCTCTAACAAAATCATTGAAGAAAGATGCATTTTCATGAACTCTTGAACCAACTAGGCCTTTGAAAATATTAAAGAGGCAATCTGCCTAGCACTAGTCTTACCTACGCCAAACTTCACAAAAACATTCATTGTGGAATGTGATGCATCATGAAATGGAATTGGTGTTGTTTTAATGCAAGAAGGAAGACCCATTACTTTTGAAAGTCATCTAATAAAAGGAAAGTATTTATAGAAATCTATTTATGAGAAGTAAATGTCGGCAATACTACATGCACTAAAGAAATGGCGACTTCACCTAATGGGGAGATTTTTCAAGTTAAAAACTGATCATGATAGTCTTAAATACTTTCTATAACAAAGAATATCTTCAGAAGAGCTATAAAAAAGGGTCACAAAGATGTTGGGTTATGACTTTCAAATCGTCTACAAAAAAAGGGAAGCTAAATTTTGTTGCAAATTCACTCTCAAGAAAGGATGAGGAGGTGGAAGCATTGCTTTGTGCCATTTCTATTATCCAACCAGATTGGATAACCGAAAAAAGGGAGTAATGGGAGAATGACGAAGAAGTGTGGAAACTCATTCAAAAGTTGCAGCAAGATCATAGTACATCTAATACATCTAGTTGGAAAAATTATTCCTTACGGTAGAGAGATCACTTATATATTTGTAAGAATTCCCAACTAAAACAAAAGGTTCTTTTGGAATTGCACACCTTTCCTATAGCAGGACACTAAGTATTTTTAAAAACTTACCACAGGGTGAAGAAATAATTTTTTGGGGATGGCCTTAAATCTTATATTCAAAATTTTGTTGTAGAATGTTTGGTTTTCCAGCAAAATAAAGTTGATACAATTAATACCTAGGGTCTGCTATAGCCTTTACCCATTCCAAGTCAATGTTGGGAGGAGGTTTCAATGGATTTTATCATGGGCTTACCTAGGTCTGGAGGAAACAGTTTCATCATGGTGGTAGTTTATTTAATTACCAAGTATGCACACTTTTGTGCATTATCTCGTCAATTTAAATCAAGTGTAGTTGCTACTACATTTACGGAAACACATCAAAAGCTACATACAAACCCAAAGATTATTATAAGTGATAGATATCCCATTTTCACTTGAAATTTTTGAATAGAATTATTTTCTTGTTTGGGTACTCAAATAGCCCATAGCTCATCTTATCATCCTCAATCCGATGGGAAAACTAAGATAGTGAATTTTTTTTTGGAAGGATATATTCATTGTGTTGTATCTAATAAAAAAACACAATGGGTCAAGTGGTTACCTCTGGCTGAATGGTGGTATAACAATTCCTTCCACACTGCACCAAAAATGACCCCATTTATGTCACTTTATGGATATCATCCACTGTCCATCACATCATCTATAAGATAAAATTCTAAAGTTCAAGAAGTGGAATATCACATCGAGCATCAACAAAAATTTCTCCAACTCTTAAAGGATAACCTAAATTTGGCACAAAATCGAATGAAACAACAGGAAAATAAACATCGTAGAGAGAGACGTTTTGATGTAGAAGACTGGGTGTGTTACACTAAAAATTGTCACCTTGACTTTCTGCTAACTATATGAGCTCATTATTACTCATACTTCCCCCTCTGCAAGTCTAAACATGTTAGTTCCTCATGTCAAGCCTTGAAAATCAGAGAAATGTTCGTAAAAATCTCCTAAACTTTGGTGTCGCACTTTCTCTCTATCTTGCCTGTGGTCCTGCACCTAATGTTCAACTCTCTTGCGTACCTGAACGCACTTTATCTGTGTTAAAGGTGCGGACCCCTGTAAGATCAAAAAGGCGCAATTAAATTCCAAAAATCTCAATAAAAGTAAATTCTGAAAGCTTCTAGAATGGATCTTGCGGTGGCAGAACCGCTCTTGTGAGGTGCATGAATCCCTTACCTTATGGAGCTAACCCCTTGATATGAGGAGCTTATCCCTTTGAAGGAGGATTCCATCCCTTCATAGTTGGAACAGAAAACCTCCTCTTTTCCACTATAAAAAGAGGCATTGGGTAGCCTCAAAGGGAGGTCAAGCTTAAGAAGATTTGAGGTTAAGTGCTGTTGAGATTTAGACTCGGTTGACTAAGACTTTTGTGAGGAGAGATTACATACCTCTATTTGTCTTGGTTGGAGGAGTGCAAAGCTTATCAAAGTAGAGGAGACTCCTGCTTCAGACCCCGGGAAGGCCTGTACAACATCAAGGCTCAGGTTGTAAGGTTTTCCTTCTTGTGAAATTAATAAAAATATACTTATTTTTCTCAATAAGCTGTCTGTTCATGGTTTATTTCATAGATTCCTTCATCACTATGATAAGCATGGTTTATGATGATGTCTATACAGGTGCTATGTAATATTTTTCTTGTTTGTGAGTGCAAGTTTACGAGGAAAACTCCTTCAAGTGCACGAGGGACAACAACGACTTCAAACAAGCGCTGGACATACGATAAATCTTTTACACCTCTATAGAGCTTTTGTAAACCTTACATGCTTAGAGAAAGATTAGTCTATTTGGTTGTTTGTTGCCAGATACTTTTAGTACTAGGGAGATCGGTCTTGTCCTCAAGAACGATTTATCCAGCCAACAAATTGGCGACTCATTATTGACTGGTAAAAATGAAACCACTCTGAAGCATAGTTTATATTTGTTTCAATATTTTGTAAAAGTGAAACCTATCTTGAGTCAATTTCGGTTATTTTCAAGACTTGTTAAACTCATGAAAATCCCGAGATTATTTTGCTATCTTTCATTCTCGTAAAAAACATGAAAATGCCGAGTTCTTTCCGTCTTTTCCTGCATCGTAAATTAAATTGAAATTCGGCCATAGGAGTACATTTTTATCCCTTTTTCGAACTCATTAAAACTTACGAAAAAATTGAAAACCATGAGTACATTTTTATCCCTTTTTCGAACTCGTTAAAATTTACAAAAAAAGCGAAACTACTGAGTATACTTTTATCACTTTTTCGGACTCTTGAAAATTACGAAAAAGCGAAACCCTGGAGTCCTCTTTTAAGCCCTTTTCAGACTCTCTAAACATGAAAATATTGTCGAGCACTTGATTATTCTAACTCGTTAAAGTAAATGAATAATCGTCCTTTCAGTATAAGTTTACCCCTTTTACGGACTGAAACAGACTATTTACGAAAAAGGTATAGTTTGACTGATTACATTCAATAGAGTTCTCTCGCACATTATTTTATCCTTTTCGGGGTCGAGAGACTAAATTTACGAAAAAGTACACCCATGGAGTTTTCTTAAGTTTTTTCTTCTCACTCCGTAAAATTGAAAAACACCGAGTTTCTCCTATACTGGACACGTTAAAATTTAACAGTAAAGGACCTGTTCAGTTTTAAACAGGAACAAACCACTCCTTCTTAGGGTTCGAATCTTAAACTAGGTTGGACTCATCCGAAGGATGAGCTTATAAACAAGCAAATGTTATCCTCCTCAAGCTTGTCAAAAATAAAGAGGTACTTGCCAGAAATGGCGGGGGAAAAAGATAAAAATGGACTTGTTTGTTGTATTTTGATTAATCGAAAATTCGTTAACCACTCTTTAACACGACACTTTTGTTCACCTGGGTTGGGAAATCCTTTGCCCTATAGTTAATCAAACCATATTGAAAGTCTTCAGTCAGTTTCTAGGTATTAGCTTTTGGTCAATTGTCACCAAGCCATCTGCAGTGTCGTTATGTGTTTAAGAGGACAGTTCAAATAAACCATTCATCTGCAAAATATTTGTCATCCATTTTGACCATCCCTGAATCAGTCCTTGCCAATATATTTTCAAAATTTGATCTATGATTTCATGTTGTGGGCTTGCCTACGACGGATATCTTTCTATCGAAGACAACCCATTATCTAGGAAGTTGATCTAGAAATCGTCAGTACCTTGAAATCTGCATGCCTCAATGGCAGGTTTCTCGCCTTTGACGATAGGTTGCATCATTGAACTTTGATCGAATGATTTTGTGACATGTTCGACTTCAGCTCATTCATTCACATTTCATGGATTGTACTAAGTACTTTGAGAGCCATTGACATTACTGATGGTTACTCTCACACTTGTTAACAGTTTACATTATTGACTGGTAATCCAGTGGTTTCTACCATGTTCTACTTCAACACATTTAATCGCATGGATAGAAAAGTACTAGTTCGAGAAACAGAAATCAAGACCTTGGATCTAGTTTCCACCATCCAGGCTGCAAGGAATTTTTTTTATTCATTTATACAGTGGACTATTCATAAACAGATGGCTGCGTCCATGCTGTGTCTACATATGTCTATACTGTTGATGTAATATTAAAATCATTTCTGTATCAGAACAAGTTTAGTTAGTTTTTATCTGAGTATGGGAATGCCTACCTCAGCGATGATATGTTTACATATATATATTTTTCATTGAATTTTTTTACAGGTTCCGACTGGGGTGTCCACAGGATAATCCTTGAAATGATAAATTACTGCACTCTTCATATATGACAGACTTCAGCATCATCTATTCCAGACTTTGCACTTTAGGGGGCAATCTGTTACACTGAAAATTGTCACCTTGACTTTCTGCTAACTGTATGAGCTCATTATTACTCATACTTCCCCCTCTGCAAGTCTAAACATGTTAGTTCCTCATTTCAAGCCTTGAAAATTAGAGAAATGTTCCTAAAAATCTCCTAAACTTTGGTGTCGCACTTTCTCTCTAACTTGCCTGCGGTCCCACACCTAATGTTCAGCTCTCTTGCGTACCTGAATGCACTTTATCTGTGTTAAAGGTGCGTACCCCTGTAATATCAAAAATACGCAAGTAAATTCCAAAAAGCTCAATAAAAGTAAATTTTGGAAGCTTCTAGAATGGATCTTGCGGTGGCAGAACCGCTCTTGTGAGGTGCATGAATCCCTTACCTTATGGAGCTAACCCCTTGATATGAGGAGCTTGTCCCTTTGAAGGAGGATTCCATCCCTTCATAGTTGGAATAGAAAACCTCCTCTTTTCCACTATAAAAAGAGGCATTGGGTAGCCTCAAAGGGAGGTCAAGCTTAAGAAGATTTGAGGTTAAGTGCTGTTGAGATTTAGACTCAGTTGACTAAGACTTTTGTGAGGAGAGATTACATACCTCTATTTGTCTTTGTTGCAGGAGTGCAGAGCTTATCAAAGTAGAGGAGACTCCTGCTTCGGACCCCGAGATGGCCTGTACAACATCAAGGCTCAAGTTGTAAGGTTTTCCTTCTTGTGAAATTAATACAAATATACTCATTTTTCTCAATAAGTTGTCTGTTCATGGTTTATTTCATAGATTCCTTGATCACTATGATAAGCATGGTTTATGATGATGTCTATATAGGTGCTATGTAATATTTTGCTTGTTTGTGACTGAAGGTTTACGAGGAAAACTCCTTCAAGTGCACGATGGACAACAACGACTTCAAAAAAGCACTGAACATATGGTAAGTCTTTTACACCTCTATAGAGATTTTGTAAACCTTACATGCTTAGAGAAAGATTAGTCTATTTGGTTGTTTGTTGCTAGATACTTTTAGTACTAGGGAGATCGGTCTTGTGCGCAAGAACGATTTATCCGGCCAACAGGGTGTTTTTACGACTATAACCATACAAATAAATTTCCCTCTAGAAATATAAGAAGGATAATAAATTATTGCCAAAGTACTATTGTCCTTACAATATGTTGCAAATATTGGTACTATGGCATACAAATTGGAGCTTCCTGCTTCTTCTCGAGTGCACCCAGTTTTCCATGTTTCATTATTAAAGAATGTTATAGGTGACAAACTTCTAGTTCAAAAAATATTGCCATAACTTGGTGAGGAAGGAAACATCATATTGGAACTTGAAGCAGTCATGAAAACAAGAACTTGACAGCTACAAAATTGATAAATTTCAGACTATCCCATCAAGTGGAAGAACTCACCCACTGAAGATTCCACATGGGAGGATGATAATTTTTTATAGAAGCATCCAGAGCTACTCAAGCGTTGAGGAAAACACTTTTTTGAAGGAGAGGGGAATGTTAGGTCCCTGTATTACTAGTGTAGTCCCTTATTGTTGTTAGTGTATCCCCCTTATTGTTATTGTTGTACCCCTGTAGTCTCCATATTGTTATTATTGTGCCCCATAAAACCCACAATTGTTATTGTTGTGGCCTTACATTATTATTGTTAGGTCGGCTAGGATTATATTGTGACCCCGTGGACTCCTATATATAGAAAGGAGTTTTTTTCATTTGAATCATCCAAGAATTGTTCATTTATGTAATGTAAATGAGGTTTCCCCCTCGATGTGGTTGATTTATAAGGTGTTGAACTGTCTTTTCTTCTATTTTTGGAGTTGGTTTCATAACATGGAACATGGTGCATGTGTTTGGACCTTCGTGCATTGAAAAAAATTACAATAAAGAACCATTATCCACATCCTAGAAGTGATGATTTACTTGATCAATTGAAATATGAAAAATATTTACTAAGTTGGACTTAAGAAGTGGCTACCATCAAATTGGAATTGTTGAAGGTGACATATGGAAGACAACATTCAAAACAAAGCAAGGTTTGTTTGAATGGCTTGTTACGCATTTTGGTATTTGCAATGTTTTTTCTACCTTTATGCATGTGATGATTGATGTATTGAGGCCATTTCTAGATGAGTTTTTTATATTATACTTAGATGACATCTTTATTTTTAGTAAATCTCATGAAGAACATGTCATGAATTTCAAAAAATTACTTGTTGTCATAAAGGAATAACATTTGTTTTTTAAAATGTCAAAGTTTGATTTTGGAAAAAATTCTTTAGTGTATTTGGGTTATATTGTTGGAGGAGGTGAATTGAAAATAGATCCCTCTAAGGTTGATGTCATTTTGAATTGGCCAAAGCCCAAAATAGTTACAAAAGTAAGACGTTTTTTGTGAGAAACCCAATATTGGAGGAAGTTTGTTGCTAACTTCTCTTCTATCGCAGCTCCATTGCATGCATTGACAAGTGTGAAGTAGGTCTTCCAATGGGGAGGTAAATAGAAAAAGGAATTTGATGCATTGAAAGAAAATATCAGTTCAGCTCTAGTACTTGCACTTCCAGACTTGAGACAAGCCTTTGAGATTCAAACTTATGCTAGTGACTACACCATGGATGTGGTCCTTATGCAACATGGTAAGCCTATATGTTTTCATTTAGAAACTTGTAATGGTGAGGTGATTAAATATCCTACATATGACAAGGAGTTGTATGCATTGGTCCAAAGTATGAAAAAGTGGAAACACTACTTGATGGGTAAGGAAACAATCATTTGCACTAATCATCAAAATTTACAATACTTGCAATTGAAAAAAAAGTTGCAACAATCAAGGCACTTCTGATGGATGGGTTTTCTTCAACAATTCCACTTGGTGATAAGGTATAAGAAAGGTATCTAAATTAAATTTTTTGACACGCTTTCTAGGCCTATTATTAGTGTTGCTACTATTCTTCATCATAATTTTTTTTTGCATGAGATATATGTTGAAAAATGTGCTTTAGATAGTGATTTTCAGGATGTATATGCAACTTTAAGTCAAGGGAATCGAATGGAGGAATTAATATTATCACATGCATGATAACTTGTTGCACCACCTTGGTAAGCTTTGTATTCCATAGGGAGAAAGAGTCAACATCATAAGAGAGGAACATACTTCTCTTATTGTTGGTCATTTCGGTGTAAGTAAGACGATGGAACATATACAAAGGTATTTTTATTAGCCCCGTATGCTTGAAAGTGTGTCACATTTTATTATAGGTTGTTCATTATGTAATTTTAGTAAGCCTAGCAATAGAAAGTTAGGATTGTGCACTCCACTTCGAATACCTTCTCATCCATGGGAGAGTGTTTCTCTGGAATTTGTTGGAGGTCTTCCTATGTAAAAGAGGAATCATGATTATGTTTTTGTAGTTGTGGATAGGTTCAATAAAATGTTTATTTTGATGCCATTTAAAAATAAAATTACAATGAACAAACTACTTATTTATTATTTTAAAATGTATGGGTGCATTTTGGATTTCTCACATCCATTGTTAGTGATCAAGATTCCCGCTTTGTTGGGAACTTTTGTTCAAGCTTGTGGGGATTCATGGACACCAAATTGAAAAAGAATATTGCATTTCATCTGCAAAAAGATGGTAGAAAAAAATGGTGAACAAGAAAGTGAAACATATTCTTCGTGGTTATTGCAATAAGCATCGTAAGTTGTGGGATGAAAACTTGCACTACATTCGACATGCTTACAACCGGGGTAATCACTCTTCAACTAAAACATCGCCATTTGAGGCATAATTAGGATACTTTCCTAAATCTCCTTTGGATTTTATTTTTGGAAAGGATGTTTCTATTGATGGTCATAGCAACATAGACAAAGCTAAGAGGTTCCTTGAACAAATCCAATTGGTGCATCAATTTGTCCAAGAACAACTGGAAAAGATTCAAGTCAATTACAAGACAAGGCATGATAAGCATCGTGCAGATCAAAACTTCCAAGTCGGTGATGAATTTTGGATTCACATTAGCAAAGAAAGGATTCAAGGTAAAAAACTGAAACCAAATCAATATAATCCACTCAGAATTTTAGAAAAGATTGGTGATAATGCCTTGAGGTTGGATTTTCCTTCATATATGCACATTTATGTTGTTGTTAATGTTGAGAACTTAAGTTTGTATTAGCCACCTTTGATTGAAGATCAAGGAGAACATGTTCGGATTCCTTCCATTGAAGAATTTTCTCCTCAATACCTTGATGAAATACAACAACACACCATTCTTGAGAGAAGAACAAGGTCTTCAAAATGAGGGAATGTGGAGTAACTTCATGTGGGGCTCAAAGGCACATATCCAAGCAAGGCAAAATGGATTGAGATTGGAAAGGTGAGGGAAATGTACCCTCATCTGCTGAACAACTGAAAGTGATATTTTGGGGTCCAAAAGCTTCTAGTGGGGAGGAGTGATCAAGTGCTTAAAATTATGCTAAAAAATGAAAGTTGTCAGAATGGTGTGGAACCTGAACAAACACATATATCTCATCGTTGAGAATCTGGTACAACTCATTTCACGAAAAATTGACACTGTATGCTACCATAAATGAGTTTTGTCTGCTTTTCCAAACAGGTAAATTTTGGAAAAAAAATGTAGGTTTCCTAGTTAGCAGTTCGTACAACTGACTGGGCATGGTTTACTGTTTTAAGGGTGACTATACAATGGTCCAATCCTGGTTCACCATTTTTCCTCTTATTATTGGATCTGGTTTGAGAAAATTTGATTGCTTGGAAATGTGGCCAACGGCATGCTGCCACATGGCCCAACAGGAGGCCACCACATGGTAGCACAAAAGGCCAATAAAATTTCTTTGAGGTCAAACCATAGTCCACCAGGGTCGAATGCCAGACCTCACTGCCAACAACACAACGACTTTTCCCACATGAGTTACTTATTAAAAGTCATGGTGCAAGTTATATTTATGTTATGGTGGGCAGAGATATGGGGATAGGGGCCAAGGCATAGCCCTGCCCCACCCAAAAATATTTTTCATACAACCAACAGAAAGAACCAGGGGCGTAGAGCTAGCCACCTAGACCGCCACCCAAAATCGTCAAAGAAATCGTCGCTCAAGCCATATGTCACCACTGATACTTAACCATCGGGGGTCGTGACAGAGGCTAGCCACCCACTCTAACCACCATAATCGTAGCCACCCAAAGCCACATATGTGACCTCATTTGCACTAACTGCTGACGGTTAGCAAAACCGTTCGATCTTTTTTTATTTAAAAAAAAAAAAAAAATCTGTGCCATATGATATAATTCAAAATTTATACTTAAGGCGTTAGTGGAAAAATTAACGATCTGATAATTTTCCTGGAATTCCATAAAATTGTCACTCTGTTAGCTGAAAATGGGGTGAAATTGTAGGACCAGTCCATATTTTGGGGAAATTATGGATCGGTTAGTAGGAAAACTAGGGAGGCTCATAACTTCTTCAATTTTTGACCACTTTTGGATCAGAAAGAAGCTAGCTGGGAATTTTTGGGCATTCTGAAGATGATGGAACATGTTTTGAAGCCATTTGAGCTCTATAAATGTATGTAATCACTATTTTGAGCATAATGAAAGAGGTTCAAGCCATTGGAAGTTGGACCAAGGAGACATAGCCCAGGAGGGGTGAAATCCTTCATCATTTGTTGTTTTGTGGTTATTATTATGGTGCATTTCTTTGTTGCTTATGTATATTTCAGAGTTTATTTACATTGTTTATGTGTTTGAAAATTAACATAAAATCTCTCAAAAAATCAATTTAAATACTTTTAATTTGCAAACTCTCAAGCACAATTTGATTAAGATCTCATACAGATCAGTCCTGCCAGCGGCTTTACCAGCTGAGCCGCGACCTCAACAAGCCTAGCCAACAGCTCTACCTCAGCTCATCCACTACCTCAGCATGACCTGCCCATGACTCTGCCTCAATAGACTCAGATATGGAATGTGCATCAATCTCTAACCCCGATCCACTAGGTGCCACTACGTGAGATCCTTCTGACGTACCTTTGTGAGCCAAAGAATAAACATAGACAAAATAAAACTATGGATGCAAATCATAGATCATTTGAGAAAGTGTAAAAATGAGCTTGAGGTCACCTCTATTTATAACTTTGTGAGTGACCGTTGTGGCTTTGACCAGATCAACATGCAGTTAGGCCAACTCATAGAATATTAAATTAATTCATAACTTAACTTATGCTGAACTAATTGGGGCGATATATAGGTCAATTTTTATCCTCTCGAAAAGAGGAATCTAATTAAATTGTTATTTTAATTATATGAGCTGACCAAAGTGGAATTTGACCTTAGTTTCCAAAATTAAAACTCCCTCTCAACTAGGTAGAACTCCACTTTGAAATCTCTTCTTGTAGTTCTCTGCATCATGGAGACATCACGACTCAACAAAATCTGTTGATATTTGTTCATAAAAAAATATGCCATTCTAGTATTCATGCATCATCATGTGTCATCACTGAACACCTCTATCATGTAGGCATCATACTGAGAACCTTTCTCATTAAAATTCATCAATGTACTCTTCATGCTTATTTATTCTTATCTCTTAATTGTTTTTGCTTGTATGTTGAACATTATCAGATCTAGAAGAAGAATTTGTTACTGGAGGGGAGATTTGGCTACCACCCTTCATTCATCAAGATGTCATTTTGCAATCTTTTCCATCAGGCTACTACCCAGAATATCATCAACATAAGAATATATACAGGGAGCACATCTCGAGGAGCGCATCTCCAAAAATCTCATGGGAGAGCTATACCTATGCAATCCTGTATCTAACGAATAGGATACACATCCACGTATGGGAGAACATATTGACCCTCATGTCACATCGGGGAGCTCACTCTCATCCCAGAATCGCATAGGGTTATTTAACATTGGTGATCTCACTCTCAACCCAGAATCACATAGGGTTATCCCAACCCATCTTATTTCCTATTGGTATTCCCGTCAATGACCCTAAATAGTCATGTGGTAGAACACCTGCATCATAATCCACTTTGGTTGTACACCCCAATTACACTCTCAACTCATTGGCCAAATGAGGAGCAGTATTCCTGACAAGTCGGCCTAGCTTGTGGGTATGATGCCAACTAGGGTATACTTTGCAAAGACCAAAGGTGGGGGAGATACCCGACTTGTCAAAACAGATAAGGATCACACATAACCCATGGGTGACAGATACAGAATATGCCCTATTTTCCAAATTTCCCTTAATCCTAGGAGCCCTCTATCTGAATTTGTCTTTCTGGGAGCTCAAACAAAGAGGAGGAAGTGTTGGCTCAGTGTTCTCGATATGCGCTGATCTCATCTGGTATTTTTCTATTACTTTACCTACAAGACATCAAATCAAGTGTTATTTTAGAGCATACATAATCATGTAAATCACAACAAGATACCATAACCATCCTCCCTCTAATGGAGGTGCCAAATGTGCATGGATACTATAATCATCCTCCCTCTCACGGTGGTGTCAAACACAAGCCTCAACCTGCCTCGAACAACTACATTGTCACAAAGGAATGGAAAATGTATTTGGGATTATCTGTCATCATAATGTATCCATGTCTTAACCATATCAAGCTCGATCAGCTCTCTAAGGAGCTTCTACATCATGCCTCACAGCTAGCCTTACTAGCAACATTATATATGACTTTGATCGTGCTATCGGCCTCTCGTCCAATATATAATGGAAAATTGCATACTAAGGAATTATCCAAATATGCTCATCAATACTAATCAAAAACATCATTAGTTCATTCATGCGGCTACATATCATGGGGGAATTATCTCAACCAATAAAATATGTATGGTGGCAATTTTGAGTGAAGCATCTCAATCAAGAATATAATCATGTTCTATACACATCAGATACGGATGAATGTTCAAAATGTAACATCAATTCTTCAACCAACTAACAGATTTTGTATCACGTTCAATCGACATTTGAAATTTAAATTAGATTATCCAAGGATTTACATTATACAAAGACATTTCAATAGTATTGCAATATGGAATTTCTTTTCCCAAATTCCAGAAATCAATTTATCATGCCATGATACATCAAAAATTCATCTCCCTCTTACTTGTATTTTCAGAGGCTCATCACTTGTCAAGAATAGACTATCAGTATGTATACTCAAAGCCAAAAATCAAGGCCATGCCTTGGAACTCATTAACCTGACTTCACTAGATATCAGACAAATATAAACATATACGAATCAAGAGTTTACATCATGCAACACTCTCTATGAGCATAAGGCCTTATTATTCCAACATATTCAGCCTTACACAAATCAATGTTGTGTTAACTAAATTAGCTCATCCAAGTTTAGAACCCAGTTACAATTGTTATCAAATAAATTGACTTCATAGTATCAATTATTCAAACCAAATATGGGTAATGCACATATCAAGTATTGACATAATTTTATGTCAATCTCTAAATTTTTTCATTTAATCATGTCATTATATGCCATTTTATTCATTATATGTAAGTGCATACACATCACAGTTAAATCATGCATTTTCATACTAAGCCACAACAACCTTTTTGCTAGGAACAAGGAAGCCAATACAAAACCATACGTCTATATACTCACATATGACACTAAATGTCAATATGTCTACATAACATAGTCATCTGGGAAAATCAATCATCACCAGATCAAATCATGTCAAATCCAAATGTGCAATCATGGTAAGATCTATAAATCTAGATATGTCTCAATCATGTCAAAAGTACCAAACACCTTTTATCAATATCAATCAGCCAAAACATGATGCACAATCCTTAAACACACTGACATATCAATGTGAATGTCTTAGTCACCTACACACACAAGTTCAGTTCAAACATATGGACTTTCATGACTATTAGATCTTACTGGCATCTCCAATACACTCTAGAACTGGAATTTTCCCAGTGACCATCTAATTTCATGTTCAATTCCATCAATTCCATAAATTATTTCACAATGACAAGACAAATCATAGATCCATGGATTCGGAGTATAGACTGAATTAACTGTATAAAACTTCAATTTTTTTCTACTAGGCATACATATATGAGTCTTCCTTTGTGTGAATGAGGCTCAAACCTCTGCTGTGGATTAACCAATGCCAAACATTCATAAATCATATTTCAATAGCAACATGAATAAAAATATTTTAGGAGAGAAGTTCTCCCTCTGAATGAGAATCCACATCATTAATATCATCAACCTGTCTTTACATGGACAAAGCAATAGAATATCTATCATAAACACATATCTATCATCATCATAAATTTCATGTCATCCATATTTCATCAAGGGATGGAGTAGAAAGATCAAGGTAGCAGGTTGATGTGACAATACAACCTTAAGATACAATAACAAAACATTTTAATTTCATTGCATGATATAACCACTAAAATTCAAAGATATGTAACATCAATCTCATAAATATTCCTTTATAATCATGGTTTCCAATACCATGTATATCATAATCAATAGGATCAGGTTAGGTTAATCGATAAACCGTCAAGGTAAAATCACTACTTTTCTATGAAATTTCATCATGATTATCACAAGCATTATCAACACCATATAAATGAGGTAACCTTCTATAAGAGATCCAACGGATCTTATGCTTATGAAGAATCAAGACTACCATCCACTAAAATCAAAATCAAGAACTAAAAATAATCAAGTTATACATTAAGTTATGCTAGTATATCCATGATCGAAAATCACATCAAGTACTCTCACAAAATCAAGCAAATCATCATGATCAAACCATCTAATACTAGGTGCACTATTTCATCAACATAAATCCCAATCACTCTTATATGTATACATAAGCTATCTAAGAAGTAGAAATTCTCAATATACCATAGGGCTAACCTAGCCATCCAATGTTGTAGACAAATCATAACATTAAAACAATATACCATGCATTCCTTTTGGTATTACCTATGCACCTTCACATAGGTGCCTTGTAGTGTGAAAATACCTCTTTACCCTTTCCAGATCTAGCCATCTTTCCCTTTTCATATCTAGCCAAATTTTCTGCATTTCTCGATCTAGACATCTTTCTTGCATATCCAAATATCCTTAAGAGGGATCCATCCATCAAATCTCATCACAAAGGTTAGATATATCCATGTTCTCAAATATACATGCATGAAGTAATGAATATAAATAATAATCATAGAACTCATATCTATAAGCATAAACAAGAGTAAGCATTATAATTCAAGGAGTACTTATCTTCAATGAGAGATGATCCTCACCCGATCTTGAAGAGTCAGCCATAGATCATGAAACAATGTTGCCTTCTATCAGCATCTTTATCAATACCCAATTCATTTCTATCAAATCGATCCAAGTGCTTGAGAATCTTCACAAAGTCCATGCAAGGGTTTCATATATCAAATCTCAAGACTTTACCATAAACCAGGGTTTCTCTTAAATCCTTATCCACTAATTGCCTAAGTTTTCTTCATACCCTAGGATTATTTTAGGCCTCTACCATCCTCTTCTTTCTTTCATAGAAGTGTCTCTTTGGGGTGATCCTCATGAATTTTCTTCAACCATCTCTGATACCATGTTAATGTTGCATAAAGAAGCATTTTTCTTTACTTTGATAGTTAAATTTCATCATTAACATGTTGTATTCACCCAAAAATAATTTTCCCATTGTATAGATGTATATAATTAACCAAAAAAAAATGAAACTATGCAGAAAGAACAACACCATAATCATAATCAGCATCTAAACAACGGAAGGTAAAATATCTATCTAAGGAAGATAAGCATGGGCACATAGAGACACTAGGATTGGTCTAAGACCATGGAAAAACCCATTGTGGGGAAAACCATTGGAAATTATTCTTCTTATATCTTCATTGAATGGTTCAACAACAAGAGTACAATGATCCATGAGTACATATATTTATGATGTAGAAAACAAATAGAATACAACAACTAAAAACATACCCATACTTTTGCATTAAGGAAACTGAATCTGATAACTAAAATGCAATGACACTGCCTATAGAAAATTGATGAACATGGTTGATACTGAATGAGGACTGAAGATACATATGCAGTGGAAAAAAGAGATCTGATCTACAAATCAATAGATCTATAATATAAAAACATGGATCTGAAATATCACCAAGTGATCTCAACTCTGAAGTCCTAGATCTGAATCAAGGAGACTGGAAATGATGCTCTGACGCAACTTTCATTGAGAGACTCATATCTGGAAGTGTTTTTCAATCAACTAAATATGAACCAAATATGATATGCCCAAAAAATTCTCTTGGCGACAGCCTTAACTCGCTCAGCCACTTGGTTGAAGAACTCTGAGCTGCTACCACAACATTCTATGCCTCTAGCTGAGAATCTGAATACCTTATAACCCTAAAGTTGTCCTGCTAGTGGATTTACCAGCTAAGTCATGACCTCAACAAGCCCAAATAGCTGCTATGTCTCAACTCTACCTCAGCGTTCCCTTCCCGCAGCTCTAACTCAATAGACTCAGATCTGAAATATGCACCAGTCTTTGACACCGATCCACTACACAATCCAAAACATAAACATAGAAGAAATAAATTGATGGATGAAAATCATATATCACTTGAGAAAGTGTACAAATGAGCTCGATGTGGCCTCTATTTATAAATTTGTGAGTGAGCGCTTGGGGCTTTGACCAGATCAAGATGCAGTTAGGCCAACTCATAAAATATTAAACTAATTCATAATTTAACTTCTGCTTAACCAATTGGGGGGATCTATAGGTTGATTTTGATCCTCTCTAAAAGAGGAATATAGTTAAATTATTATATTAATCATTTGAGCTGACCATTGTGGAATTTAACCTTAGTTTAAAAAATTAGCATTAGGGTTTATGATGCGCATGCCTAAAATCAAGGAAAAAGCGACACTTGGTGGAAATTTTTAAAACAGAAATTGTGCCTCCTTCAGGAAAATAAAAATGAATCCCTATTTTATAGGGATTATTTATTTTTATTTTATTTTTTTATTTTATGCTTTTTCGGGAAACTTTCCATGCAAACTACCATGGCAGATTGCATAATTCTAGGGTACTGTGAAACTTCCCAGCTCAGTGCATTAGGAATTTTATGAGCTCAAGGGATGGATTGAGTAGTTTTTGATCTTATTGTTGGTTTTTCATCCATGAATGCACAGTTCTATCATCAAGGTTGGATTTACCTTATGGATTGCATAGTTTCTGTATGTAAACCTTAAACTGTTGTAAGGCCAAGTTAGGAGATTAGCTTGTGATTCAAAAATATCAAATAAGTATGAAAAGAAGTAAAAATAATCATATATTAAAAGGATGAGTCTTGATAAAATCATGAATACTTGACAAAAGTACAAGATAAGCTCCTATGGATAGAAAGTAAGGCTCCAAAATCAAAGCATAGGAAAACTTTTGGAGGGTGGTTGTAGAAGCTACAACACTTCGCGACACACTGGTAGAACTCCATCTCTCTATATGTGTCTTGTCTCATGCAAAAAATATCTAACTCTTCAGGAAGTATTGTTTAGTTTATTGATTACCATAGCTTCTTTACTTATCTTGAGTTAAAGATATAGTCCCTACAATTCTCTTCATCGGTGACACACTAAACCAAGCCAAGTCAAACTGAGTTGGTTCGATTGGGGATGACAAGTATACAATTGCACAAGTAGAATAATTGTTAGATTTTTAGTTTTCATCTATGGTGTTGCTCTGCTGCCAGCAGGCCTGGACAATACCGTGGCGGAGTTACTTCAGGAACACTAGCATTTCTCTGCTTCTAGTGACCCTGGACAATACCCCGAAGGAGGTTCTTGCTTCACCTCCCTGCGCATGAAGCCTTTCTCTTCTTACGCCCTTTATTTTATTTTTTTCATTTTTTCATTTTTTTTCATAGAATTGTGCATAGGAAATTATTTATTTCATGGGCCAGAAGAGGGATCCTGAATTATTGAGAGAAAAAGAGGTTGTTCCTTGAGAGAAGGATATTTATATATACATATGACATACTTGTTAAGGTTTTCCTCCCCTCCTTACTCTACTCGACTTAGTTGACAAGGATTAACGAAAATTTATAAAGACCTATTAGAGTATGCGGTACTAGTTAAATATTCAATCATCGTGATTCCACTACAATTTTCTCCAAAAAGGAAATATTTTCCATTAGAGTATCATCGACTAAAAGAATGAAATATTCACGCAAATAAAGGGAATAAACAAATAACCAAGTGTTGATAGTATCACAAATTACTCTTAGACTTCACCACACTTGCTTTGGGAACCAATTATAGTCTCATGTGGAAGTTATCCTAAGCCTGAAAAGAAAAAAAAACAAAAGAAAGGAGTGGAGCGGAAAGTAAATGAAAACAAATCATATGAAAGAAAAGAAAGAAAGAAACAAGTAAGAAAAGTGAACAACTAGTCCTAATCCTAACCTAATAAGAGAATATGCAAGACTCACATAAAATGAAACTTCCAGCGTAACCATTGGCGCATTGGCTGGCCTATCGAAGCGAGGGAATGGTTATCAAGAAATATATTCAATTATAACCATAGACAAGAAATATAAGGCAATACAAACCAAGATGTTTGAATTTTGAAATTGCACGTAGACAAGTATGAAATAAACACACATGGGAGCCATTATGTGGATGCATTATGATGTTCATACATATCATGACCAAAAGACATGCAAGAACCAACTTTCAAACTATGAAATAGGAAAACATAAAGAAATAATAAAAGTTTCATTTTTCAATAGTGATCGCCAGATATGACCACTCCAATGATTTTGGTGATAGGATCGTGCAATGAAGATGGAGTATGAGAAATTTGTAAAATAGATTGATTTTCAATGTGCATGACAGAGTGATGAGAAGCCTTGAAATAAATAAAATTGGTCTGATTGAAATTGGAACTAACCTCAAGACCACAAAAACCTAACATAACCATCAACTCGGGCTGAAGTTCCTCGAAAACTTGCGGAAGTTCCAACTCATCATAGGATAGATCATCAAATATTGGTGGCTTAGAAAGATAAAAAATGGAGAAATCAGATCCATGCTGAATGAATCGGTGAAAATATCACGACAGCCAAGATCAAAAATTTCAATATCAAAAACAAAGGCATCATCATGATCTAAAGAATCGTAAAGAGGGGAAGACTGAAAAAAATAAATTTCACACTCGATATTTTCATAATGATGAGATGATATATTGGGAAGATCAAGAAGATAATTTTGTTTATCTCTTCATTCAGATGAAAAACTAACATTCCACGTGTTCTAATATTCATCATAAGTAACAATATCATCATAAAATAATTCTTCATAAGATTCAACAAGAATGGTATAATTTAAAAAAATGTCGGTAATGAGGGACAGGTATGGAAGGAAAAGATTCATCTTTCATCATAGATTCTTGTTCAGATGTGAACTCCCACACATAATCATCTTAAATGATATCTCAAGTTGGTTTCTCAACCCCAACTCCATCCATAACGTGATCCTCATGTATATCAAAAGAAATATTCGAAACAGGTGAACACAGTAACTCACAATCAGGAGGACCAAAGGAACCAAAGGATGGAGGATGAGCAGATAAAACTTCATCGCAACAATCAGATTCGTAGTCCAAACTTGCACTAAAATTTTGAGTATGTGGGGTGGGAGAAAATGGTGGTAAATCAGGGGATGAATTATCAAGTTCTCCCACCTCAACCTATGGAAATGGAGTTTTTTACTGAGAATGAGACAGAGAGTCACTTGGAACAGCAACTTCATTCGTCGCATATTTAGAAGCTCTAATATAGAGGTATGTTGGGAGAATTTTGAAAGATTCAATTTCGTGCATTTTTTCTAAATGTTAAAAATAAATTTGAATTTCTCTAACAAAAAATTCCAATCAAATTCATCTTGAAGAAATTCAATTAAAAAATGAATGAAACAATCATGAAAATCATCCAGATATTTATCAGTTGATTTTCGCAATCACATAATTTTCTTGAACAAAGATTTATGATCATACCTATCAAAGGCAAGGAAAAATTTTGTCATAATATTCTTGAAAGAGTGTATGGAGGCAATAGGAAATGTGTAACACCATTCCCTTACATTTCCTTCGAACGTGAGAGTGAAAAACCTACAAACAACATCCTCACAGTGGATGTTATGTTTTGTGCAAAAATCAAGAAATTGAATGATGTGCTCAAATAAGGTTCTTCCACCCTTGCCATCGAATTTGAAATTTGAAAATTCATTAATAAGATCCACCGGCACTTTCAGTTTTTTGGTTCTCGAAAAACATGTCAGGGCTAAGATATGGGAAGAAGTCATAAATTAGTGCAGAAATTCAAACATACTTCATGGGCTCATCTTGTCATTTGGCCCTCATTCTAGTGCCAGAATGTTGATGGTGCTTGACCAACTAACATTTAGGGGATCTCCTCGATATGAATTCCCAGTTAGAACTCACACCGTTTGGTGTAGGATTCCCATCAAGAAATATGGCTCGATTTTCAGTGCAGTGGGTGTTAATGATATTCCTTGGCTACAAATATGCATAGACGAATGTATGGTGACTTTGGTGAGAGAAAGTGTGCGACCCTGTAGAGATTCAAGTACGATGCATGAATGTTCCAACACATGGAAAGGAAAATGAGTGAGCCCCACAGAAGCCTGTAATAGTATGCAGCTTGAAAGTGTAGGTTTTAACCCTGTATAGAAATTATCTGTAAACGAATCTTAAAAAAGAAAATAAACAATAGTGAGAGCATAAAACATAAAACATATATACACAGAAATTTTCTCCTGGATCCCAAATCAGGACGAACAACTTGACTTTCATTATATTCCTTTTAGTGTTAAAAAACATATATATACATGATGAAGCATACATAAACCCCAATCCATTAACCCTGGATTATAACATAATCATAGTTCCCTTTACCAGATCTACAAAATACCAGGGGCTAAAAACCATCATGCCCCAAAATCATGTGAAAACCCATGCACAAAACCATGGGTGGGTCCTCCCACCGAAAAGTAGGCTCCAAAAAAATATTCTCGAGGCATTTCCACGAACCCTGAACAGGGGGGGCTGTCGCCCCCCCTTTGAACCCCCTGTTGCGCCTGGTGCAACGTACAAGGAGGTCTAACGCCCCCCCTATAACCCCCCTGCACCTGACTAATCATGGAAAGAATATAACACATACCTAATAGAAAGAGACACACGAGCATAAATGAAATCACAAGTTAATATGTGAAATAGTTCACAAGTTAACAATCATGAAATATTACAACAACATGCATTCAAAAAGATTCATACCAATGCAAAAAAATAGTTCATAAGCATAAGTTAAATAAAATACATTGAAAATACAAGAAGAATAGTCCTACTATATCCACAACATATGCATGAAAATATGTCAGCTCTAAGTTTTATTAAAGTGAAAGCTCCAATCATACATAAAACATTAATGAACCACTAGCCCCAATAGTTGAACGTGAAGTCAGCATCACCTGTTCCTCCAAATAAAGATAATCCCTCTATGCTATGGAGCAACCAAGGCTCTCACAAAACTCCCAAAATCTTTATTCTAAGCCTAAGCCTAGCCAAAAGCTTGGCTCCCAAAATCACTTTACATGAGTTATGAGGATATATTTATAACAAAAGGGGGTGATCTTTCACATTTCCCTTTGTGACTCTGGGAATCCCCTCATGAATCTTCAACTTCTTAAAAAATGATTATTCAATCACATTACATCATGACTTTTCACGTTCCACAATGGACACTTGGAATTTAAATTATATATTATTTACAAAGACTATTACATTTTAAATTCATACCCATATAAGATAAAATAGGGTAGAGACAACTTGATAGCCTAACAAGACAAAACACTATCATGCTTGAGTTTGGGGGAACTCTAGCTTAGCAACTTCCACTTGATGTCTTTCGATCACATATTGGTGCCAAGCTTGGTATTGTGTGATGATATCCCCATACTATGCGATGGTGTCTGGTTAGAACTCAGATCTAGCCTCCATGGCATCAACGTACAATGATTTGGAACCAATTTGAACTTATTTCTATAGAAGGAGAAAAATTTTCCTCACTTGGATAGGGCCACTAATGTAGTTCTGCATGTTCTGTCTATTTAGCTCCAAATATTCCTTAGTGGAAATATGTCTAAGTTGCTCCAAGTACTCTTCAACCTCCTGCCTAACCTGGTTCCTGTATTTGGCTTCGGTTAGTGAGCCGACAAATGGGATCATGTAGATGTTCATCAAGACATATATATTATTGTATAACCATACATACGAGTCCTGAAAACTACCAATGTATGAGGCGAGTTTCATTTTGTTCTAAATCAACATCTGAACTCTTTCTTTCTCCAGCTCTTCTTGTTTCTTGTTTTTCTTTCCCAAGTCAAGTTGTGCCCCTTTTTATCACATTGACCATTCATGCACGACAACAATGGAATATTGTGCATTTCTAAGGTTTTTAAAAAATTATTTACACTAGTGATGCAAGCTATGCAAGTGGAAAACTTCCTTATTTACGGTAACAAGCTCCTCAAAGATGTTTTGCATGGTCTCTCCAGGAGTCAATACTTCATCAAGTGTCTCTAAGTGTCCGTCTAATGAAATTTCTTGCTGAGCCATGAGAAGTGTATTACCACACAGTGGTATTTTAAAACACCACAGAGATCATACGGATTAAAGTCTCATGTACATAATGAAAACTTTTCTATATCCTTTCCTTCAATATCCATGAAATTTAGGTTCTTTATCTCATACAATACAATTTTCATAGGAAGAGTTAGCCATGGGGATTTCTGCTTCCTATGAAAAGCTGTTGACAACCCTATGCAGAGATGATACAAAAAATCTTCTAGGAAAATCTTGTCAGTGGCATACCTTGGTAAAATATGCGATGACTTATGATCATTGAATATTCTAAGGAAGGTGCCATCCATTAAGGCAAACCAATCCGCGATATCCATTATTTCCTCCATCGCTCCATTTGACATGCAACATGGTTCTTCCTCAAAGATAATATTGTACAACATAATTAGGAAGTGTCCAGTTAGCTTCTCCATTACTCCTCTATGGATGCAATTCGAGAGCAGTCTACAGTGAATGTACACGGAAGGGTATTACGGTGTCCAAGACCAACTAATTCCAAGGAATGCATTTTGTGCACATATTGCATCTAGTAATTATGCAAACATGTATAATCTTGTTTTCCCACCCTTGGGAGGATCTCAGGGATTTTCTACATGGATTATGAACTGTCGATCCAATATATATGACTAGTTGAATGACTTCCCCTCGTTCACAATTTGGTTCAAAAATATTTCGCACCCTTCAGGAAAGGTCTTTGTGCTCTGCTAACTGCAGATTTTGCGAGTTAGGACAATCAAGAGAGGATAGGCCCCCCTGAGTGACTTTATCTTGTATGTATTGGTGTGTGTTTTTCGAAAATTTTATGGATATTTCACCCATCCATTAAAAATATCTTTTGTTTTCAGATAGTTTTTTCTAGCATAGAAATATGAATCCATGACTATTTTTGGCTCAGAAAAATGGTACATAAGACGATAATATTCTTCCAAAAATGTAGCAAGATTCTGTCTGTTGGCACTATTCAATGTCATGGTTTTCACATCAATATGTGAAACAATCCAATTGATGACATCTACAAATAGGAAGTTTGGATATCTTCATGTAACCTTGTGAAATCGCAATTGCTAAACACTACATATACCTTTTCGTCCTCTAGATCTACCTTGAATATATTTGTTGAAAAGGCTTCATTCATTTTCTTCCATGTTAGATCTTACTCCTTTTCCACAAATAGTTGAGTTGGCGTTTACTCAACTTCTTACCCAATACTTCTTTATGTTGTAAATTTTGAAGCAGTAATCTTGGGTGCCACAGTAACCGTGAATGTTGAAGAGGAGTTATCAACAATTGTGATACCTTCGAGAGGGAAAAAGGCACTCATCGCAAGAAAATATTAGCTTTTGCAAATCAACTTGCAAAGCATGATTAGGAATCAAACACACAAATTGATGAGAAATATTACACAATTTATAAGATCAAATGAGGGATACTAGCTGAGGGAACTACGCAGTGTGTAGTCCCAGTAGCCAAGGATGCAACCTGAGGCTTTAGACTGCACAATGTGCAGTTTAGCCTGGGAAGTGACTAGGATAGACTGCGAATTGTGTATTCCCAGTGGCCAAGGTGAAGAATGAGCCTTGGAACTGTGCAATTCATAGTTTGGCTAGCATATACTATGCATTGTGCAGTCTTAGAGGCCAATCTCTCAACTTTAGCCTTGGACTTACGCAATGCCCATCTGGACAAGGTGAAAACTGGCCAAGTAAAGGGCATATATGTCTAGTAAAAGTATGGCGAAAAATAAGATCTAAGTGATAATGAAAGTTCAAATACATATATGACTAAGTATGGATGCATTAGTGTGAATCAAGTGCGAAAACTCAAAAAATGGAAGGAAAATCAAATATGTGAGGAGAGTCGCCGAAACGATGATCACCAGTATGAAAAAATAAAATAAAAATTGATGCGACACTTATGAAAGGTGAATGAAAAACTGAATCAACACTTCTACAAGATAATATAAGTTAAAATTCCATCAACCATGAAGATAAACAAGAAAAAAAACACTCACAGAAGTGAAACAACAAAAAGCAATAGAAAAGGAGACAAAAGGCAACAAAGGCAAAACTCACCCAGAAAAGCGACACAAACTCCACCGAAGGTTCCTTTATCTCCTTTTGAATTCTATATATCCAAGATAAAATTTATAAATTATCTCTAGATGCATCAATTAAATATATTTGAGAAAATTAGTGTTTATCACGTGCATGCCTAAAATCAAGGAAAAAGTGACACTTGGCAGGAATTTCTAAAAATAGAAATTATGCCACCTTTGGGAAACTAATAATGAATCCCTATTTTCTGGGGATGTTTTTTCATTTTTTATTTTCTCTTTTTATTTTATTATTTTTTTGGTAAACTTGTCATGCACACTGCCAAGGAAGATTGTGCAATTCTTTGGAACTGGGAAACTTCCCAGCTTAGTGTATTGTGTAGTTTCTGAGCTCAAGGGATGGATTGTGAATTTTCTAAGCTTAGTGTTGGGCTGCCATCCATGACTGTGTGGTTTCCATCATCAAGGCTCTCTTTCCCTTATGGATTGCATAGTTTCTAGAGGCAAGCTCGAAACTGCTATAAGGCCAAGTCGGGAGGTTAGCTCGTGATTCAAAATGATCAGATAAGTATGAAAAGAAGAAAACACAAGCATAGATGAAAATTATAAGTATTTTTTAAATCATGAATACTTGACGACATTACAAGATAAGCTCCTATGGATAGAAATTAAGGCTCCAAAATAAAAGCATAGGAAAAAATTTAGATGGTGGTTGTAGTAGCTACAACACCATCCGTCTACCACCTCTAATTGTGTCATCCCTATCCAACTATTTCCCTCCGTGAGACCTACTACCATATTCCCCATTTTTCCTTTCATCCTTTTCATAACTTATATGTGGTTTTCCATGTCTTTGCAAATTTTACAAACTCTGAAGGATCACTACAATGACCGCTTCTTGCTTTTCCTGAGCTCTAGCAAACCTTTCCTATGACTAAATCACCTTGTCATTATCTTCTTTTCAACTTATGATTTATGCCTTTAAACTTCTCAAGGTATTTTGTATGTTAGGAGATTACTCATCTATTTTCTTCTTATTTAATCTATAATGAGAGTCACGTGAATTGCAAGCCACCATCTTGCTTGTCATCTCTAATATTCTTCCTACAAACATACCATGTCAGATAAAAAATATATAAACATGATCAAACATACCTTATTTAAGTTCAGGGAAGACTATCACGTATCCACAATCAATTAGGATTACAAAAAAATATGTATATATATAATGAAACCAACATATTTATTGTCTCAACGTTAACATCACAACGACACAATACCACAATAGAGACCATCACAATTCATGCATAATTAACATACCGAAAACTAACATGCATACATAACAATTGCACCTAGCCCATCCAGTGAACCTGGAAGCTTTTATACCACCCTGTAACCACATCCCCCCTATTTACCCACTTTAACCTGCTCACTAGGGTAAAAAAAAAAAATGCATTATAGAAATTTTGAGGTCTAAAATGGGCCTCCTAAGAAAAATATACAACCAAAATAAACTTTATAAGAACCAATAGGGTTCAAGATGAGGATCTCAACCATGGGGGATGATTCACCACTTTTTGGTTAAAAAATTAAAAATATTAAAAAATGATAATAAAACTACTTTTTAAACTTGTATTTTCAACTTATCTCCCTAAGGGTTTACTCAAATTTTGAGCGAGAGTACTCATTGGATGCAAAATATAATTCCTCATCCAAGGGGTACCCATGTTTCATACTGTTGATGGACCTTGCTACACAAAAAAAGAGAAATACATGAAAAAACGTGATTGCAATCACATTTTTTCATGTATTCCTTATTTTTTTGTATCAGCGTCAATCTAAAGTATGAAACATGGGTACTCCCTGGAGGAGGAATCAAATTCTTCATCCAATGAATGTTGCCAATCGAAATTTGAGTAAACCCATAGGGAGATAAGTTGAAAATACAAGTTGAAAAAGTATTTTTGTTATTTTTTCCCTCTAAAATTTGATGATGTAATCAAACTTTATTTTATTATTTCAACTATTATTTTATAATTTCCTTAGGAAGCCCATTTTAGACCTCAAAATTCCCCTAATGAGAGTTACTATGTGAGACCCAATTTCCAAGATGCACTTATGGAAAATTGGGTACCTATGTCAAAAACTAGCTGCAACCACCCAATGACACATGATCACATTGTTATAAGCCATACTTAACCTAACATTATTTATTTTCACTTTCCTCTCCTCAGATTTATTTAAAAAAAAAAAAAACTATCTTTGGTAGTTTTCTGGGTTCTAAACATCTTAGGACATTTTGAGGGCCTAACAAACATTTTCAAGGAAAATGGAGAGACCAGAACGTAGAAATATGGTGATATAATTGCAACTACTGAAGAAATTTAATCTAAATCAAGATACACAATTCTACTTTACTACTCTATGGAAATTATTTCACAATTTAGAAAAACATTTGCAAACATGCATCATTGATATACACAAGAACACAAATTTATCTAGCAGAAACCAACCAGTAAAAACTCCTTAAACATACATTCATTAATCAAATGAATAGAGAATGTATTACAATTTCTTGCTCACTTTGAGCACAACTTTCATGTGAATTACCTTTCTCTCTACACAAATGAGCATCTCTAACCTAGACTTAGTCAATTTCTTCCTTTTCTTGAGCCCATATTTCCTTGTGCAAATCCTAAGGAATGAGGCCCCTATTTTTTTTAGGAATTTTCCTCCAATTGATTGGGAAATTCCAAAGGTTGATCCTCTAAATTCATGCAACACCTGTGTGACTCAGGACTAGTCTACAATTGATGTTACACTGCCTTGGAATCTCCAACACAGTTGGGTAACTCGAATTCTCTGCATGCACTAGATATTTTTGGGTGATTGATCAATTAACTGGATTATCACTTAGTTAGATTGTTGTCCCAGTGCAAAACTAACCTCCAACTAGTTCTATCAAACATTAGAACTATTTTAATTGAATGCAACTAGGAAAAACTGAACTGGATTGCTACAAATTAGAAATCAACACATCAAAACTAAACTCCAAGCCCTTAACTCGAATTTACTAAGATAACTAACTGACAAGAGACATGTCACCTCAGCTAAGTACCTCCAAGTTGTTTGTTGATGTGGAAATTTTGATTTTTTTGAATTTGACCAAGGAAAAGTCAAATTGAGACTTTCTTGCTACACTTCTCAGCAGTCCCTCTTAGCAAGAAAGGGATTTTCAAACACCCCTATTTTTCAGCTGTGGAATTCAAACTTCCCCCTTAACAAAGCCTTTGTTAAGATGTCATCATCTTATTCCTCTATCTAAATTTATTGTAGTAAGATTATCCACCTTTGCACATAGTTTCATAAATGATGATACCAAATATCTATATGCTATGATCGATCGTGAAATGCCAAATTCTCAGAGAGCTTAATGTAACTCATATTATCATAATAAGTAATATTTGGATCTATACCCTGACCAAACAATCCAACTAGTATCTTTATCATCCCAATCACCTCACATATTGCTTGACTTCCAACCATGTATTCATCTTTTGCTGAGTTGATAACCAAAGACCTCTACTTCCTGATGTACTAGAAAATATTTGCGGGCCCAACACTAAAAATTACACCTGATGTACTCTTCTTGTCAGATGGACTCCCTGCCAAAACTCCATCGGTGAAGCCACATAACTTCACTCTCTCTATTTGTTTGTACCATAATCCATACTAGGTAGTACCTCTGAGGTACCATAAATCATTCTTAGCTACCTTCCAATACAATTTGGTTGGCCTAAGCATAGATTGGCTCACCTCATTGACTGGATAGCCCATATTTGGTCATGTCTTCACAAAATACATTAGTAAACCCACTAGTTGTTGATAAATGGTATCATCCCCCTCTTCACCTAAAGTGGCATCCTCCTTCCTCCAGTTGGTCTCTAGGAATGTCTCCATGGGCTTACAACTCTCCATGTGAAATCTCTACAATATCTCGGTGGCATAATTTCCTTGAGACACGAACAATTTCCCATCACCTTGCCATACTTCCAAACTGAGGAAGTTGTGCATGAGACCCATGTCCTTCATCTCAAATTCCCTTGAAAGTCCTCCTTACAAGATTTGATCAATTTCTCATCACCTATCAATATTAAAACATCAACATATAAAAAAAACAATAAGAAATTTACTTCTATGAAAATATGATAGATGTTTGCATCCACTTCAATTTTGGTGAATCCTTTTCTAGTGAGATAAATATTGATCTGAGTGTACCAAGCTTGGGTTGCATGTTTGATACCATACAATTCTCACCTGATTCTACACACATGAGACTCATGATAAAATGTATCAAAACCTTATGGCTGTTCTATTTACACTTCCTCCTCAATAACACCATTGAGAAATGTTGTTTTTACATCCATCTGGTGCATCTTCCACCTCATCTATGCATTCAGTGCAAGAATTGATCTAATGGATGAATACCTTTCTACGGGAGAAGAGGTTTCCTCATAGTCAATTCCCTAAACTTGAGAGAATCCTTTGGACACAAATATTGCCTTATACTTCTCTATGCTTCCATATGGGGCATGCTTAACCTTGAAGGTCCATCTCAAACCCACAACTAATTTATCTTTCGGTCTTGGGACCACTTCCCAAACACTATTATTTACAATGGATTCATATTCTTCCACCATTTCATCAACCTAAATTGGTTGTTCAATTGCTTCCTCAAAAGAGGATAGCTCAATATCTACAAGCTTAGTCATTAGATCAATGCAGCTAGTGTACGTCTCAGGTGACCTTTTCCTGCGCAAATTTGAAGGAGCTCCCACATCATCCCTCACATCCTGTGCCAATCTATCATCTTCCTTGATTAATTTTATGCTTTCTATAGATGGTTCTACTTCAATTGATGTCTCCACTATGTGCTACTTTATGCTTTATTGCTCCACAATTTCCTAAGGCTCGTCCTTTGGAGCTAAAATCTCCTCTTCTAGTGGGATCTAAAGCTCCCTCTCAAGAGAGAACCACATCGCTTTCTCCTCATCAAAATTTACATCCATTCACACAACTATAATTATGAGGGAAGGTAAGTACACATGGTAATTATGTGGAGTTTTGTTGTAACCCACAAATCCCAACTCTATTTCCATCTCAAGCTTCTTCCTCAAATGTTTGGAGACATTGCAATAAAAGGATGCTCCAAATTTTTTTAACTGAGACACATCTAGCTTTCTCCCTAAGAAATCCTCCTCTGGTGTAATCATACCAAGAATATGATGATGGCTTTGGTTTTGAAAGTATAATATTGTGTTACATGCCTCTGCCCATAAATATAGTGGCGGGCCTTGGTCATGTAGCATAGCTCTCACTGCTCCCACAATCCTCGGGCTCTTCCTCTCAGCTACCCTATTCTGATGTGGGTTTTGGGGTAATGTCATCTCTCTTTTAATGCCTTATTTCACATATAAATCCTTGAAGTAATTCGAAAAATAATCACTTCCATTTTCACTCTCGATAGCCTTCACCGTCATGCCAATATTTTTCTCAACTAATGCCTTAAATTCTAAAAACTTTTAGAATGACTCATCCTTCTTCTGCATGAATAATATCTAGCACTTCCTTCAGAAATAATCAATAAAAATAACATAGTACTTATGTCTCATAATGGAGGTTGTCGAGAAAGTTACACAAAAACCGTAGTGGACTCTTTCTAAGATTGCATGTGCTTTGTTGTCTCGATCATGGAATGTGTATTTCACATAATTGCCCAAGGTACAACCCTTTCACATATCCTGCTTCTCAAGTGATCCTTTGGGGAGGTGAGTGGTTATTTTCTACTCAATATTTAAGTCACCATGTTTCAAATGACCCTATCTCATGTGCCAAAGTTCACTGACATCGCGAATCTAGAAATTCACCGCCTTATTTCTTAATGCAACATAATATTCCACATCAATTTTATATAGGTTCTTCACATGAACCTCGATTTTCTTCGCTTGTCTAGTAGCTATGTGCCTAAAAAAGGCTTTAACTTTACTTAATATTGCATCATAACCATGGTCTTCCAAATATTCTACAGATCTGAGGTTCTTCTTTAATCCTGGTACAAGCATAACATTTTTTAGGCGAAGAGGGGATCTTGACTCCCTCTTAAAGGTTATTGTACCAATATCTATAGCATTGTACCTTTTTTCATCCCAAATCTCAATATACATATAGACATATTTATCCTCTAGGTCATTGAAAAAATATCTACACCCTTTCATATGGAATGACTCACCGAAGTCCAAGTACCACACACTCCCCATCACAGTGTTGATCATGCATGGGATAACGGTGAAATCTAGCTCAAAATGTGAAGCCAAAGCTTCACTTGTAGATCCTCCTGAGTTCATCTTGCTAGCATTTTTTTATGGACACTTTGTAGCATAGTGCCTATTTTCATGACAATTAAAGAATTTTATTTTGGATAAGTCTTTCTTCTTCCCCCCTCGCTATATTCTGATTTGGTTTGAGACTTCTTCTCTTTTCCCTTTTTTCCCTTTCCAATGAATGCAAAGTTTTCTTCATCCTCTCCCTTGGATGAACTTCCACCTTTGGTACTTCGCCTGATCTCTTGTTGTACCAAATCATACCATAAGCATTCCTAATTTGGTAATTTCTCCCTCTTGTTCATTGATTCATGGTAGCTATGCCAACTTTTTGGAAGGCCTGGAAGATCTAGGCTCACTAGGCCATCTTTTGTAACATTCACACCAACCCCTCCAAGCTCATCTTGAACTTGTGTAAATCTAGTGAGATACTATAGAATAGAATAGGTCTTCTACATATTGATATTTCAAAGTTTTTCTTTGAGGGAAAGTTTTCTATTATCAATGTTTTTCTCGATAATCTCTGTCAATTCCTTCCACATTGTGAAATGAGTTTATTTCCCATGGATATTTGAGAAAATGTGGTCTCACACACCCTCCAATAATTTTATCCTCGCCTTGGATACATATTTATTCCATTGGGATAAGTTCTATGCATCAACTGACCCTGGTTTTGAAATGTTTGTCTTGGAATATTCCACCAATCCATTTTTATCAAGAACTGCCTCCATTTTATCTTTCCAGGAAATGAAATTTTATCTCTCTTCCAAGGAATACTATAATCTAAACCCATTGAAGGCCATTCTCCCAACTCTGAAGAGATCCTGTTACATTAAAGCTGAAATTTCTAACCTCCTTAGAAACAACTTTGAAATTCTTGTTCTAATGTGAATCTAGCTCTGATACCATGTAGAAATATGGTGATAAAATTACAACTTCTCAAGAAATTTAATCTAAATTAAGAGACAAAATTCTACTCTACTGCTCTGTGGAAATTAATTCACAATTTAGAAGGAAATTTGTAATCATACATAAATTACATACACAATAAATCATATTTATCTAGGGGAGACCAATTGGTAAAAACCACATAAGCCTGCTTGCATTAATCAAATGAATAGAGAATGTATTACAATTTTTTTCTCTGTTTGAGACAACTTACAAGTGAATAACCTTTTACTCTGCACAAATGAGAAGCTCTAACCTAGACTTAGTCAATTTATGCCTCTACTTGAGCCCCTATTTCCTTGCGCAAATCCTGAGGAATTAGGCCCCTATTTTTTTAGGAATTTTCCTCCAATTGATTGCACAATTCCCAAGTTTGATCCTCTAACTGCATGCAACACCTGTACACTTAAGACTAGTCTACAACTGATGTTACACTACCTTGGAATCTCCACAGTAGTTTTGGAACTCGAATTCTATGCATGCACTAGCTATTTTTGGTTGATAGATCATTTAATTGGATGATCACTAAGTTAGATTTTTGTCCCACTGCAAAACAATTGGCTTGATGGAGCGTAGGCCCAGGTTTAGATATGGTTGTGTGAACCAAAAATCCCTCTATTATTGGCCCTTTCGGCAATGATCTGTTGCAGAGACTGAAGTCTCACCCGAGGCAATACTAGGGGATTCTAGAACTAGGTTTCTACATCTATAACTAATATGCTTAATATATATATCTTCACTTCAGACTTGTCCAGAGCATCACATAACCAATATACTTAATATATATACGTTTCTCAACACTTCTACTTAGTTAGCTTTCACACTGTGTGATTCTACTCTATTATGCCTTAATCATCATATTAAACCGTATTCGTGACTACGCGATGCGAATACAAATAAAAACCCTTATCTAGCATAGATAAAGTAAAATATAAGTAAAGAACAGAGATATGTCTTCAAAGTATTCTATTATTAGCTCATATCTTCTCAATACAATACTTTCCGCCATGCACACACAACTGTAGGGGTCTTCTCACTCAATTGTAGACTTTCTAAGATATCCGCACACTCAACCACATGAGCCTTATCTTTTTCCCAAAACAATAGAGTACAACCTCTAATTCATATCTATCATTACATCCATATACATTCTATATTCTTAGACTCACTATGATGGCTCCTTATATAGCTAATTCTATTACAATAACATGGTCCGAAAACCATGGGTGGGGCTCAAAGTACTCAAAATATTCCATTCACTTTACAAAATAAGGGACTTTGACCTTCCCTAAAGACCCTAAGTCTCTAAAACATCTACATGTAGCGCGCTCCTCTCCTCAAAATGTGGATTCTTTACAAAAAATTTGACCTTAAAGTACCCTGTCCAACAACAACTAAGCTCCAAATAGTTCTATCAACAGTTAGAATTAGTTTAACTAAATACAACTGGAAATAACTGAACTAGATTGCTAGAAATTAGCAATAAACACATGCAAACTGAACTCCAAGCCATTAACTAGAATTTACTGAGCTAACTAAGCGACAAGAGCCATGTCACCTCACTTAAATACCTCCAAGTTGTTTGTTGATGTGGAAATGTTTAATTTTCTCAATTTGATTAAGGAAAAATCAAATTAAGACTTTCTTTCTACACTTCTCAACACAAAAAAATGCAAGACTAATATACTAGTCTATTTTTTGCCTCCTCATGGAGATCCTCGAAATGATGGATTATGATAGTCAAACGGTTATTGTATGCCAAAGTTATGACCATGAGAAGTTGGAGGTCCAAATTACACATTTATACAATAATTTTGCGTACATAGTACTTGTAGGTTATAAATACATATTTTTTCATTAATTCAATAGGCTCACTAGAAAATAACTAAAAATGCCTTATGCCCTCTCCAAATAGCTGCACACCACTTATTATTCCATATATTCATTAACCAATCAATAGATAAACAATACATGACAAGATCCATAGAAGAGACACATCATATGAACAACATATAACCATAAATAACCAACATATAAACCATGGAAACCCAGCCATAATATAACCAAACTAATGCCAATAATTATACATGAATCGTCATAGAATAATAGCTCGTATTAACATATCAAAATTCCAACCAATTCAGGGACTTCCATGTACCACCCAACCATAAATTGGGATGAAAAAAATCTCTCTTTCATCCAATCACCCCAGCGCCATATTCCAAGTGTGAATGTGGGATCTCATGGAAAAACCAAAACAAAACAAAACCAGGGATCCCAGAGGCCAAACCACCTCAACCCTCAACTAGTGACTCCACCTCACGGTTGGACATTACTAATGCCAACCATATCAGTCTCTACCCAAGTTTTTCAGGGCTCTATGTTGAGATTCAACAATATGATGAGCTTAGTGAAAAGAGTCGCCTTCACTAAGTGGGCCCGCAGGCTATTTTCTCCAAATGTCCGGCCAACAGCAAGGGATCTCTCCGCTAAAAAGTCCCAAATAGACTCTAAACCGTTTGGAATAGGGATCCCGTCCGGGGTGTGGGTCCGGCTACCGCTTGATACTCCTTTTCTTTGGTCTCGATCAGACTTTACAAACCTAAGGATGCACACTTATTCAGATGACACAAAACACATGACTGATGAATTATAATGGTCAAACAACACTATGTGTAGCAAGAAGAGTTGTAAAGCATGGAGCCAAAGGAGATGTTGTTAGCAGCACGTCATTAGGGTCATGCTTGTAAAAGCTATTCTAACCACAAAAGAAGTAATTCCTTATGGCAGAATACCCTTCACTTTCTTGAATGATCATGAAGATAATGTAAATTTTAACAAACAAAGTTATTAGCATTCATTAAAGCCGAAACATAGACTTAACACCATTAACACACTTCTAGAAAACTATAATGCATAATTATGTAAACATAGAGACAGTTTCATTAATCAAAAGATGTTAGAAACTGAAAATGTAATACTCATAGTGTTCATGCATTAATCAACATCAGATCCAACAATGGAGTTTACAAGTGCTTGTATTCATATGCAACATTGTGTGGTCCTTCTATACAATACTCAATATCCTTTTCAGTCCCAAAAGAAAAGTCCTTTACAAGTTCCTGAAGGGAGTATTTATAGAGCAAAGCTTTCCCTTTGGGTTCCCTGACTTTTCACCTTCCCAACTATTGGGCTGCCTTGCGACCCAATCCTTTCTACGACCTGCAACCTGACTGGATTTTGTGACTTGCGACCCGAAGGATTCTGCGACCTACGACCTTGGGCAGATATGTGACCTGCGACCTTGGGCAGGTATGTGACCTGTGACCTTTAGCCACATCCCTTGTGCATTTCTCTTTCTAAGATATTAGAATCTTTCTCTCCGAAGGACATCCTTAGCTCTTACCAACGGCTTCTATCTGCTGGTGATGTCATTACCATGCTAAGGGAATCTCCATGAGTCGATAAGCGGTAGGGCGATGTTTTAATTTTGAGTGAGATCCTTGGTATCTGTATAACGAGGGTTTCTTTGTTGGCTTGAATCCAGGTTGCAAGACTTCTGGGAAGTGAAGGATTCCTTGTCTGGTCGTCATCATAATCTCTCTGTATTACCTGCATAGGAAATATTAAATCAGCCATGTGTAACACATTCAATTATCCACCTATATATATATATATATATATATCTGGGGGTTTTAACAACTATCCAAGACCCCTGCTGAGTCCAGCTTTGTACGAAATGTATGATTAGTTCGTGCATATCCACTATGGTCGCGAAGAAAGAACTTGAGATGCTGACCGATGTCCATCATTTAGCAGCCGTGTAGGGTTCTTTCTTACTTCACGTTTTCTCCCAATGGAGATGATGCCGAAATCAAAGAAGCTCTAATGCATTACTAATGCTGGGATGTGCTAAATATGCATGGGGGTCCTGTAGTCGGAAAGTCGCACCGGGCGTGAAATCCTTAGGGGTATGACTCTGCGACTAGGCCACTTGGTGAGGTCGCAGAGTTGCAAATGTCTTTGAGTCGCATTCTTCAAGTCTTTAGGAGAGTTGTGACTATGCGACTTAGTGAGGTCACAGGGTTGCGAATGTCTTTGAGTCGCATTCTTCGAGTCTTGAGGAGAGCTGCGACTATGCGACTTAGTGAGAGGTCACAGGGTCGCATGTTACTGCTGCAACAGACTTGTGACTGTGTGGCTCAATGTTGTGAATAGGAGGGATGAGATGCCTCGATATAGGCGTGACAAAACAAGGTGGACCAATGTCTTGTGTGACACAGAGGGCAGCAACTTTTCAATCAGAGTGTGATTATCTAACTTCACATTTCACCATGGTATCTCTGCGTTCAGCGACCTGTGACAAAAACCATGACTTCCTTCATCTCTTACCGAACGCAGAAAAATATGCGCTTCCTTAGCATGTTCGACCTATTATTATTTTTTACTGTGTTTTGGACTGATGCTCTAAACATAACTCTCTATCCCATTTGGATAACGGGCTCCTGCATATTAACCATGTGAAAAATCTATCCGTAGCATGTATAAAGAAGGCACAACATGGCCATTATATGTCACTCCCTCCCTGCAAAACGAATGTCCGATGCTCGGCGTTTAATCTTTTGAAGTGTGACTGTCTTTATCTGCGGCTACCATGATGGATGACGAGGTTTCTACATGGTTTTCATAATTCATACTTCAAATGTATTTACCCCTTGCTCCTCTCGAAATTCTGCCACACCATACATTAAATGTTTTCCATACGTTGAAAGTGGAATATTGCGATGGACGATGTAAAACCTCATGCAATAGTTTCAACGTGCAATAGTTACGACACCTTCACCCTTTTGACTCATGAGTTCTCATTATTTACATCCTTCTGCAGTGCGCTGGCCCCTTTTTCTGCTTTACATGGCCTGAAGTCACAGCATGCTGAGATGTTGTGGACATGTTGTGCGTTAAAACTTCCCGGGTTTGGTACATTAATACCAAATGTTATAATATATTTTAAACCATTTACCAAACCGGCGGATCATATCACTGTCTCTTCGATGTCCTTTTGGCAAGCTGACTCACCTCCTCCAGTGGTCATGGAACTTGGCTTGGCATCGGCAGTGAGTTGGACCTGTGATATCACCCATGGCGTATTTAATAGCTTACTCATAACCACCATCTGGCGGTTAAAAAATCCATGGCATGTGAGAAGATTCACCGGTGATGATATGTCCTTTTGTTAATCTGTATTATCAGTCTTCATCCGATATGGTTTGAAGCCATAACTCTGCACCGTTTAAAACATAGGTTATAGATTGTCATAATTTTACAACTCTGCTTTTCTTTTGACTGTAATTGCACCATAGTTATTATAAAATTTCCACTATAGGCTTGTTATAATGTTCCGCTCCATGTTTAAACATAAATTTCAATCGTTATATATATCTACTCCAAATGTTTTACCATGGGTTGAAACTCCGCCATATAAATATTCGAGCCCATTCATAATGTCTTTCATATGGTTTGACTCCACGATCTTACATGGTTTTGAAACCATATTGTTTTTTCACCCGGGTTTAATGTTTAAAACCATAACCTTGGTCCATAGATTTGCGCCCACCATGTAGCTTAGGGTTAATAAATATTGTTTCCCAAAGGTGTGTTTGATATTTGAAACTGTGCCATTGTCTTGCCAACACAAACATGTGTGCTTTCACACTACTGCTCAACAAGAAAATTCCTTGAATGATATTGTCTTTCTTTCAGGAAATCTTCTGAGTCCATTTTCTTCACCCGGGCTATACTTTAGGTTAGACTTGTCGAATTGGTGAAATGTGTTCCTTTATGTGTATACATCGACATTAAGCTGGTATTGTGTAGGATCTTCAAAACTTCCTTTAAGGTGAGATATCTGCCATCTGAAATATAAATACCTCGTTTGGTCCCTATTTAAGCTTAGATTTGATAAATCACAGCAAATTCTTCTTTTTCATGCAAGATGGCATTCGGTACAGACATTTCCAAATGGAGTGATTCTAAGAATCCGATGTAAATTAGTGAAGAACGTATTTTTTGCATCACTGACATGAAAATTTCTTTCTCTAATAAACATGTACCACATCATCCTCCTCCTCCCCTATTTCACAATTGTGGCCTAATTCTTGAGCTTAATTTTATTTCCCTCGATGTTGTGACAACATTGATTAGTTTGTCACCCGTGGGATTGACCTGTATGGAACATTATAACATCAATTAGTTCACAGTTACTTTTTGAGAATTGTGCCCCTAGATAAATTATATGAGACCAACGAGCTGAAGAGAAGTACTCAAATAACATGCTTAATGACACATGGAAAGAGGGCTGCTAATGTACATCTTCAATGCATAGAAAGGTTCCTATTCCAGTGTGTGTTGAATGATCCCTCCCACACATGGCGTGATTGCAGCAACAACGTCTGAGCATGATGACGAGAAATCTCATGAGGGGTTGGGGATAGGTCACAGATATTTCACTGACTACATGTCAGGTGAAAGACCTTAATGGCTAAGCGAGCAGAGGGGAACCCGAAATTTTGAATATACCCCAAAATTTTGGGTGGTGTTGTAGTGGCTACAACAAATGGTGAACCACTGGTAGAATCCAACATCTCTGCCAACACCACAACAATAGTCTGAGTCTAGATGGTGATGCAAGGGGATCTCAAACAAGTTCTGCGTCTACCTTTTATATTACTTTGGCATTTATAGATATGCCCAGTCCTTGTGCCTCAGCTAGGTCTCGTTAATCAAAACACATCAAAGCGGAAGCTCACAGATGCCAGTAGCTTGTTGATGATGTGAAGAGCAGGGCAACGGGTTTATTATTTTCAGGATTTTTTTAAAATAAGTTTCTGGTGTTTCTCCGCTGCTAGCAGGCCTGGACAGTACCTCGGCAGAGTCACTTCAAGAAATCACAAGCGTTGCTCCATTGCCAGCGAGCATGGTCAGTACCCTGGCAGAGTCGTTGCATCACCTCTCTGCTCAGGAAGCCTTTCTCTATCCTTTACATTTATTTGTTTCATGTGCTTGTAGCACTTATTTTCATGTGCTCGTGGCAATTAGTTTTCATGGGCAGATGAGGGATCCCGACTTATTTTACGAGCAAGAGAGGTTGTTTCTTGTTTTACAGAAACTGAAAGATATCCTGACTTGGGTTTTCCCTTGTGCCAAACCTTCCCATCCCATCTACCACAATAGGCGAAGCATGCAAAACAGATCATTAAGATGTCCAAGACTATGCTAGGCACAAGGCTTAGGCTTACGGGTATTGGGCCATTCAAACTCATTAGGTCTCCCACAAAAAACTGGCTCGTATCTCCCTGGCTAATAAGTTTAGACTCATAGGCATCTTGTTGAGAATGCAACTTCGATGACCTATCCTGAGAGAAATCTGCCTCTTGAGATAGCCACTGCAACCTCACACAAACAATGGGGTTACTGTTTCAGAAATCGAGGTAAAACAAGTCTGCAAGGTGGTAGGCTTTCAATGAGGGCTCATGCAGTGATAAGCGATATGTTTAAAATTTTCAAAGCTATATCAACAACCTACAGAAATGATGTGAGGAATAAAGTGTACGATGCAATGTAATAAACGAGGCTCAAGATGCAATGCAATGCCATGTGCAGGAACGATCAACCAGTTGTAGGTGGTGTTAGCACCCTGTAATCAGTAAGATTGGGAAAAGTCCGATCACAAAGACAACATCGTTTCAACCACTTTGGGATTCTAGGATCTAGCCCTCCTAAATCCAGAGAGGGATCTCTCCAATAAGTGCAAACATGGATTTGTCTTTGAAGTTTTTTGTAATGATATTAGGCTAGTTATGAAGGCCGAGGGTTTTTTTTGTTTTTGGATGGTTGATCATGATTACTGTTTGAGGTGGAGAGTTCTAAATGCAAAGAGTTTAAAAGGTGTGAAGTTGCAAGCAAATAGGACAAGCTTTGGCCAAGAAGATAGATAATTGCAGGTTTTAGTACATTGGGCTATGGAGTCATAATAGGGTTTAATTGAAACAACAAGAGGCAAGAGTGGTCCATGGGGAAAGTCATCTATGCCTAAGGATCTCTTTAAATTTTGATTTATGGAATGAAATGAGACAAAAAGAAGGGGAATTAAACAGATGAAGAACAAAGAGTAGCCCAAGATCTAGTAAGTAATTTTAAACTAGCCAGATTTTGACATACATTTAAGAAAGACATAAAATTAATCTAAGATCAGGTAAGTACTTCTAAACTAGCCTGCTTTTGATGCACTTTCAATAGAAAAAATTTTAAAACAAAGGGAAAATTGAACGCAACTATTGGAGGAGAAACTAGCGGGCTGGGCTCACCACAAATCCTCTCCTAGCTCTTCTTTATTTGGTTACTTTCAAGACAAACACAAAGATAACACAGAATGGCCTAAGATCTGGTAAGTACTTTGAAACTAGCCAGCTTTCAACACATTCCAAGGGAAACATTTAGACAGTCTTTGGGGATAAAACTAGGACCAGGGCACACCATATCTTCCTTAGTTCATCCCTACTTAACATATACTGAAAATAACATTTAAGAATAACAATTAGCTAAGGCAATAGGACGAGGGAACGCCAGCATTCCTATGCTTAAACTAAATTAAATCATTCCCAAATAACACAAATTGGAAGAAAACATGTAGATAAAGATTTTCAGTCAAAGAAGGGTACTGATATACAGTAGGTCCTAACTCTATGCATGTTGTTCTTTATAAGAGAATATGAACACATTGAAACAGAAATAAAATAACAAGTTACAATGAGAAAAACATCACCATCAACATAGACCAGGATCCCATAAATTAGCTTGTATTGATGCTCCAAACCAATTAAAGCTTTAATTCCAATGCTTTAATTTAGCAATCATCTACACTTCCTAGACTAAATTATCTATCACAAGCAAAGCTCCAAGAGCCAGTGAACACTATTTACAAGTAGAAGTCTCAAGCTCAATTACGTTTCAAAGTTCAGCAACCAACTCAACCAACCCCTCTCTCTTCTTCTCCAGTAGTATTTATAGAAGAATGGGGAGGTGAGATCTAATAAAAGATCTCCAAAGATAATTAATACAGACTTAATGGCTTCTCGGCCTTTGGGGGGATCGATGAAGAAGCTTACATAGGTGTCCTCTGTATTAAATAATTTACATTAAGATTTAAGCTCGGTGGGAGATCTTTTGACTTTTGAGGCTCTTTGTTATGTTGAAGTAACTCTGCTGATTTTTTGTCATTAAGTTTATTGGAAGAAATAACTATTTGGCTGTGCTTGAGGCAAATATCTGATCTTGATTAATAACTTCGGCCTCTGTTTGCATGCTTTGAGGCACAGGTGGCACTGTGGTAGCTGGGAAGAATCAATTTTCCTCAGATGTGGCGGTGGAGGCCTTACTGTTCGATAAACACTTTGATTTCCTTTGAACAATGTTTTAGTTGGGAGGATTAGGCTTTTGATAATCATTCTTAGTCGTAATCCCCCACAGATCTGTCTTTAATCTTCCATACTGGTGCGTTTCTGTCTTCGACACTGATACTCTTTGATTTTTTGATTGATTTACTATGTTTTGTTGGTGTGCAATGCTGTGTAGGGATCGTGAGGCATCAATGCCTTTGGAGTATTGAGGAGGCACGGAAATTTGAACCCATGAATGGCTTCTATTTAATAAATCAAAGGCGTGAGATTTGAAACCCCAGCTTTCGGCTTTTTCTTCGGTACAATGAAAAAACCATATAATCACCCTTTATTAAAATACATACCCAGACTTCAAACTTTGATAAAACCAAGCTTTATAACCATTTCGGGTCACAAAAGCTGTTTGCTGACATAAGGGCGTTTGTGACCCGAAATCCTTATGAAATCCGCCCTATAAAGTTCCCCGAGTCCGATTTGGGGTCTGTTGACATCAAGGTGAGTGTGACCCTAAATCCTTATGAAATCCGCCCTATAGATCTTCTCGGGTCTAGATTTATTGACCATACCAGCAAATAAACAAGGCCCGCTCCAATCCGTTGCTGCTGCGCTGATGCTGACTAGGTGTTGGGACCACCGGCTCTATGGAACCGCTGATTGCTGCAGTGGCTGTGGGGATCAGAGCGACTGTTTTTGGGCCATCGATCTGCAGATCATATTGACGGTGGAGATGTTTTGATAAATGCGTCGTACCTGAACCTATCCTTCGAGCTCCTTTTGAGTGCGATCACCATCCGATGGGCCAACCTTAGATCGGACAAATCACGTCAATATCACATTGAGCCCACAGTCGATTTTTAATGCGCGATGAGGGTGGTATCTCCAAACTGCTCAAGGCCACATGTTGGCCTGTGACATTGATCATGACCAAACAGGAAATATAGCTTTCCCTTCAAAGGTGTTGCGATGAAAACAACTCCGGCTTTTGAATAGTGATTGACCGTGGGGACCACCGGGGCAATTTATTTATGGGTCGTCGATCTGTGGATCAGATCGACGACGAAGAGAGATTTGAGCTTTGCACTGGCGGAAATCTTTTCATACCCTACAAAAAACACAAAAATTAATAAAAACAAAGGTTTCATGTGTCGGGAGGGTTTTATATATCCGAAGTGGGTAGGCGCCCGACTACGAGGCCTTGGTCTATATGAAAAGCAATATGATCAGGGGCTATAATATACAGGGCTAATCGGCATCAGAGTTTTAAACACGGAAAACATACTTATGCGCTCATATTTTTCGATGCGATAAGTGCTTTGTGGGTCTAGCACCTGGTTCTAGGGTGCGGGCACGTGGAGGGGAAATGACTTAAGACTTAGCCCAAGGGGGCTTAAGTCTGCAATACAAAAAATGTGTTTTTTATGAAATTTTTCAAGTTGTTCAATGGTTGTGAGGGTTTCAATAAGGCAAAGAAAGAGTCTTAAACCTTATCAAAGGGGTTTTGAGGGAGGGGAAAGGGGGAAAATATGAAAATGAAGGTTTTTTTATGGAAAACAAAGGGGTAAAAATGAGGTTAGTTTTGGAAGTGGAAGGAGGGGAAAAATGATGATTTTGTAGCAGTCTCTCATGAAATCAGCAGAATTTCAGGGTGTAAAATGGGCACAGTAGGGAAGATTTTGGACAGAGGCATGAGGCCTTCAAGAGTCTTCAAGAGACAACACTTTTTTGCAATAAAATTTGTTCCTTGAAGGCTCCAAAAATGATTTAGCCGCCTTTTGGTGTAACAAATTTTATAGGTGGCTAACAGTGGCTCCACTTGGGGATGGTGCCTTCTTGAAGGCATCAAGAACTTCAGACTTGCATTCTCTGGGAGGCTGATCAGTGCCTCATTCATTAGGCTACCTTTCTTTCCTTGGATGTTCTTCTTTTGGTCTGAAATCAGGTTAGTAGCCATAAAAACAATGGATCTTTCATCAACAAGCTTTCTACCTACCCAATCCTATAGATCTAACATTTTTTTATTAGAGTGCACTTGGATTGGGAAACTCTTTTACAACATTTTATTCTTTTGAAAGCAGGAAATATAATTTTTTTTCTACTCCTTATTTCTCCATGGACTCAGATTAAGCAGTTGAGCCCATATGATTCTCTACCTAATCTATTATCTGTTGGGATTAAACTTTCCAACATATTTTTATTCTCTACATTCTACAACAGAAATTTAAAAGCATACAAGTCAGGATTGAACAGTTTGACTTGTTGTTGATCTATGGCATAAAAACAAGCTGCACATAGATCTTATTTTGCAGAAATTTAAATCAAAATGGAAGGTTTAAGATCTAAATTTTCAAAGCATTTCCTTCATCCTTTTTTACAGCTCTGTTTTGGCTTTTGTTTTGAGCTGTCTTTCCTTTGTCAACTAGTTTAGATTTTACGCTAATTAGAACCATAATTACCTATTTTTCGACTCAAAAATTGAAACAGAATTGAGTCATTCTCTCTGGAAACTTAGGTTCATATTTTGAGCATGTTTTAACCTTTGATTTCTATCCTAAACTATCTACTGATAAGCCAAGATTAAACAGTTTGGAAAATCGAATTCACTATCCTATCAGCAGAAAATTTAAAACTAATTAGTCAAGATTAGGCTATTTGACTAACTAGAAGTGTGTTCTTTAGGAGTGGCATTTGAGCTTGCACACTTTCAGATTTGTTTCTCTTTTTTGGTATGGGGTTGTACCTTTATTGTTTTTACAAGCTGCCCTCTTTTCTTTCTTTCTTTGTTTTTGTATTTTTGATGTTTCTATGGAGACAAAAATCAACAACTATCTAAATTCTTAGAATTGAGCTATATTTACATTCCTATCTTACCTAATCTAACTTGGAATATTTACATCTTCATATGATACAAAAGTGCCAATGCAGCCAGCTGAGTAATGTTAAGAAGAAGAAGAAAATTTGGCTGCTTGTTAGAGGTATCCATAGTATATTTTCAATATTAATATTCAAAACCAAGACTATCATAGGAGGTGATAGCTTTTCATGTCTCTGGCTCTTGTAAAGGATCACTGCTTGATAATTTGAGCCAGTTGGGATTTCCACACACTTTTCCAAAGGATCAATAAAGAAAAGATGAAGATTCTCTTCTTTTTGGTTCTCCATGTCTGGTAGATTGTCTGCTTCCAAGACTTCAGCTTTGAGGAGTATATCTTCAGAATGTTTCTTGGAAGTATCATCATCCTTAACCTGCAAAACAACAAGTAGTGAAAGTTCTTTTTTCTCTAAAACTATGCTTTCTTCTGATATAAGTTCAGGTTCTTTGAATGGCAGTTTAACATTATTGAATGGAGAAGTCTCTTCTTGAAAAGAAAGTGTATCCTCAGTAGGATGGTCTGCTATTTGTTTTTCTCCTTCAAAGTTTTGCCAATATATTTTATTGTTTGGGACAACTGGTCTGAATTTTTCTTGAATTTTATATTGTTTTCTCTCCCAAGGTCTTAAACATGTACCAGCCACAAGGGCTAAGCTGCCAACAAAACTGTTTTGGTCTTTAGGAACAAGGATAAGCTGGAATTATTTCAAATATTTTAATAAATCCATGGCATCATCCTTATATGCTTTGAGTCTGGGATGTTCAACCATGCATTCATTTTTCACTTGCCTAATTACCAATTTTGTGTTTCCATGAACTTTTATCTTCTGGGCTCTTGATTTTTTCAATAAATGTAGCCCTAAGAGTAGTGCCTCGTACTCTACTATGCCAATTGTGCATTGAAATTTAAGTTTATATGAATAGGCCTCAGAATAATTGTTTTGTGTATCATAAAGCCATATTCCCACACCTGCATGAGTTTTAGTACATAACCCATCAAAATTCATATAAAAAAGAGGACTAGATTCAGTATTATCATTGGTTTTCTTACTATCCTCTTTGTCTTGGGTGCCATTGGTTTGTTCTATGGAAAAGGCACCTTGTTCAAGATGGTCTAGTTGAGATGATGGTTTAGAGGGTAGCTGTTTTCTTAGTGTTTGATCAATTCGCTCTTCTGTCAAAGGAGGGATTTTTCTTTGAGTATAAACAGAAGAAAAGTTGCCCTGAATTTTATGACCAACAAAAGAACTTTTTCCATCTTTATAACAAAGTTCTCTATGTGAATGAGTAGGAGTATTTGTTTCGCAATAAATATTAGAGACTGACTATTTATTAATAGTATGATCTATCTCTTCTTTTGTCAACGGGGAGGATATTTCTATGTCCCTTTGAACAGAGGTACAACAGTTCTCTATCTCTTGTAAAGGCTGGTTTTGAGGTTGGATGTTTTCTTGAGCCTCTTCTAGGAGATCTTGACTTGTGTTTGCAGGGAAAATTTGAGATTTTTCTATTTTTTCCTCAAAGCACTACTTACCATTAGTATTTACAATTTGATTGTGAAGATCTCTTATCAACATAGTACAAGAAATAGGAAGGCAATCAAAATTTCCTTGACTACCTTCCTTATTGCTTTCTTTGTAAGTTTTCTCATCATTTTCCATAAGGTGTTGATCATAAAACCTATCTTGGTCACTGTCTTTACCTTGAGGTGATTAGGCTTGTATTTGATCAGGAGAAAGCATATCTTGCTCCAGATCATCAATATTCCTATTAGCCATCAGCCTATCCATTCTCTTTCCAAGCATGTACATCATCTTTTCCATCAAGATTTCTTGTTTATTTTCTTTGTAATTTTGATTGTTGTAAATATCTTTTCGGGGTAGGGTTTGTCTTTGGACAGGAAAAGGCACATGTTGCTCTAGACCACCAGTGTTTAAATTATCCATAAACCTATCCACCCTTCTTCCAAGCATGTACATCAATTTTTCCATCATGACCATATGTTCGTCATCTGGGTCTATATCTAAATCCATGTTTGTTAATCAGAATAAGAGGTCGCAGTGTCTGTTCAATCAATTCAAGGTCTTCTACCAGCGGAGTCATTTGGTATTTTGGGAGTTTCAAAGTGTGGAGTCGCCAAGTGGAAGTTTTTAGCTCCTAAGGAGGTAAAAGGTTTTATGGTCCACCACCATTTTTATTGGATACCAATCTGAAATATTTTTGGTGTTTTCTGAGTTATTTTTCAATTGTGTGGTTTCTAAGAGTGTCCTAAATCTGTTTCAAAACTTAGCTACGGTTTTGAGACAAAGACAATCTATTCTTATGGCTAAGCTGGCTGATTTTTCAAGGTTAGATAAAGCCTTATGAGAATTCTAGGGTTTGCCTAGATTGTCACTGATTCAAACAAGTTTCATCATGATTACCATTTCTTGGTATTGCCTGAAAAGGCTGCATTTTACTCACAAGGTCTTATGAAGTTTTAAGGGGAACCAGAGAATACAATTGGGTTTGATCCCCAGTGGAGTGACCAGAAATGTTAGTTGCTGGTGGCTTAGCTGGTTAATATGAAAAATTTTCTTTGAACCAAATTTCTGATATCCTATGATTACCTTAAAATGCAAATTCCTCAGAAAGTTTCCCCAGTGGAGTCGCCAGAAATGTTAGCACCCTGTAATCAGCAAGATTGCCAAAGTCCGACTGCAGGGAGAACATCGTTTCAACCACTTTGGGATTCTAGGATCTAGCCCTCCTGAATCCGGAGAGGGATCTCTCCAATAAGTGCAAAGATGGATTTGTCTTTGAATTTTTGTGTAATGATATTAGGCTAGTTATGAAGGCCGAAGGTTTTGTTTGTTTTTGGATGGTTGAGCATGATTACTATTTGAGGTGGAGAGTTCTAAATGCAAATAGTTTCAAAGGTGTGAAGTTGCAAGAAAATAGGACAAGCTTTGGCCAGGAAGATAGATAATTGCAGGTTTTATTCCATTGAGCTATGGAGTCATAATAGGGTTTAATTGAAACAACAAGAGGAAAGAGTGGTCCATGGGGCAAGTCATCTATGTCTAAGGATCTCTTTAAAGTTTGATTTATGGAATGAAATGAGACAAGTAGAAGGGGAATTAAACAAATGAATAACAAAGAGCAGCCCAAGATATGGTAAGTAATTTTAAACTAGCCAGCTTTTGACATACACTTAAGAAATACATAAAAGTAATCTAAGATCAGGTAAGTACTTCTAAACTAGCTTGATTTTGATGCACTTTCAATAGAAAACATTTTAAAACAAAGGGAAACTTGAAGGCAACTATTGGAGGAGAAACTAGCAGGTCGGGCTCACTAAAAATCCTCTCCTAGCTCTTCTTTATTTGGTTACTTTCAAGACAAACACAAAGATAACACAGAATGGCCTAAGATCTGGTAAGTACTTTGAAAATAGCCAGCTTTCAACACATTCCAAGGGAAACATTTAGACAGTCTTTGGGGATAAAACTAGGACCAGGGCACACCATATCTTCCTTAGTTCATCCCTACTTAACATGTACTGAAAATAACATTTAAGAATAACAATTAGCTAAGGCAACAAGATGAGGGAACGCCAGCATTCCTATGCTTAAACTAAATTAAATCATTCCCAAATAACACAAATTGGAAGAAAACATGTAGATAAAGATTTTCAGTCAAAGAAGGGTACTGATATACAGTAGGTCCTAACTCTATGCATGTTGTTCTTTATAACAGAAGATGAACACAGTGAAACAAAAATAAAATAACAAGTTACAATGAGAAAAACATCACCGTCAACATAGACCAAGATCCCATAAATTAGCTTGTATTGATGCTCCAAACCAGTTACAGCTTTAAGTCCAATGCTTTAATTTAGCAATCATCTACACTTCCCAGACTAATTTATCTATCACAAGAAAAGCTCCAAGAGCCAGTGAACACTATTTAAAAGTATAAGTCTCAAGCTCAATTACATTTCAAATTTTAGCAACCAACTCAACCAACCCATCTCTCTTCTTCTCCAATAGTATTTATAGAAGAATGAGGAGGTGAGATCTCATAAAAGATCTCCAAAGATAATTAATACAGACTTAATGGCTTCTTAGCCTTTAGGGGGCTCGATGAAGAAGCTTAAATAGGTGTCCTCTGTATTAAATAATTTACATTAAGATTTAATCTCGGTGGGAGATCTTTTGACTTTTGAGGCTCTCTGTTATGTTGAAGTAACTCTGCTGATTTTTTGTCATTAATTTTATTGGAAGAAATAACTATTTGGCTGCGCTTGAGGCAAATATTTGATCTTGATTAATAACTTTAGCCTCTGTTTGCATGCTTTGAGGCACAGGTGGCATTATGGTAGCTAGGAGGAATCAAATTTCCTCAAATGTGGTGGTGGAGGCCTTGATGTCTGATAAACACTTTGATTTCCTTTGAACTATGTTTTAGTTGGGAGGATTAGGATTTTGATAATCATTCTTAGCCGTAATCCCCCACAGATTTGTCTTTAATCTTCCATACTGGTGCGTTTCTGTCTTTGACACTAACACTCTTTGATTTTTTGATTGATTTACTGTGTTTTGTTGGTGTGCCGTGCTGTGCAGGTAGCGTGAGGCATCAATGCCTTTGGAGTATTGAGGAGGTGTGAAAATTTGAACCCATGAATGGATTCTCTTTAATAAATCGAATGCGGGAGATTTGAAACCCCAGCCTTCGCCTTTTTCTTCAGCACAATGAAAAAACCATATAATCACCCTTTATTAAAAAACATACCCGGACTTCAAAATTTGATAAAACCAAGCTTTATAACCATTTCGAGTCACAAAAGTTGTTTGCTGGCGTAAGGGCATTTGTGACCCAAAATCCTTATGAAATCCGCCCTATAAAGTTCCCTGGGTCTGATTTGGGGCCTACTGACATCACGGTGAGTGTGACACGAAATCCTTATGAAATCTGCCCCATAGATCTCCCCAGGTCCAGATTTCTTAACCATACGAGAAAACAAACAAGGCCCGCTCCAATCTGCTGCTGCCGCGCGGATGCTAACTAGGCGTTGGGACCACCGGCTCTGTGGGACTGCTGATTGATGCTGTGGTTGTGGGTACCAGAGCGAATTTTTTTGGGTCGTTGATCTACAGATCAGATCGATGGCAAAAATGTTTTGGTAAATGCGTCGTACCTGAACCTATCCTCCGAGCTCCTTTTGAGTGTGATCACTGTCCGATGGGCCAGCCTTAGATCGGATGGCTCACGTCAATATCGCGCTGAGCCCACAGTCAATTTTTAATGTGCGATGAGGGCGGTATCTCCAAACCGCTCAAGGCCACGTGTCGGCCTATGACATTGATTGTGACCAAATGGGAAATACAACTTTCCCTTCAAAGGTGGTGCGATGAAAACAACTCCGACTTTTGAATAGTGATTGACTGTGGGGACCACCGGGGTGATTTATTTGTGGGTCGTCGATCTGCGGATCAGATCGATGACGAAGAGCGATTTGAGCTTTACACCGGCGGAAATCTTTTCATACCCTATAAAAAACACAAAAATTAATAAAAACAAAGGTTTCATGTGTCGGGATGGTTTTATACATCCGAAGTGGGTAGGCGCCCGACTGCGGGGCCTTGGTCTATATGAAAATAAATATGATCAGGGGCTATAATATACAGGGCTAATCGGCATCAGAGTTTTAAACATGGCAAACAGACTTATGCGCTCATATTTTGCGATGCGATAAGCACTTTGTGGGTCTAGCACCTGGTTCTAGGGTGCGGGCACGTGGAGGGGAAATGGCTTAAGACTTAGCTCAAGGGGGCTTAAGTCTGCAATACAAAAAATGTGTTTTTTATGAAACTTTTCAAGTTTTTCAATGGTTGTGAGGGTTTCGATAAGGCAAAGAAAGAGTCTTAAACCTTATCAAAGGGGTTTTGAGGGAGGGGAAAGGGGAAAAATATGAAAATGAAGGATTTTTTATGGAGAACAAAGGGGTAAAAATGAGGTTATTTTTGGAAGTGGAAGGAGGGGAAAAATGATGATTTTGCAGCAGTCTCTCATGAAATCAGCAGAATTTCAGGGTGTAAATTGGGCACATTAGGGAAGATTTTGGACAGAGGCATGACGCCTTTAAGAGTCTTCAAGAGATAACACTTTTTTGCAATAAAATTTGTTCCTTGAAGGCTCCAAAAATGATTTAGCCACCTTTTGGTGTAACAAATTTTATAGGTGGCTAACAGGTGGAAAAGGGGGATAATACAAGCAGTGATTATTTATGCAGCAAAAAGCAAACTAAAAAGAAATGAGTGAAAAACAATTGTAACATGATGATGCCTAAGATACTAATCATAAGAAAAATAGCAGACACACTTTTAAATCATAAAGTAAAAAATTTCGCAAGTAAACCTAATTAAACTTTGAACTAAAAAAAAAAAAAATTATTAACAGGTCCTAGCTAGTCTACACCTAAAACCCTAGTTTAACCAATGATGCGGTCGGGTTATGTGAAATCAGCTTTCCAATGCAGCCACCACATTAGTTCCCATCCTACAACAACAACAATGCCCGGGATCAGAGTTAGCATCCAAAAAAGTGCATCAACAACAAAACTTACCTGAAGAGCATGTGCAATGGCAAGAAGATCATGGATACTTACCAGAGAACATGCCAGAATGGATTGTGCAAGCTGAATTCCACTCTCATCCTAGTATATAGCAATATGTTCTTGAAACTCAATATTTTTTATGAATGACACAAACCAATTCATGCACAACCCTAGGTCCAATGGGAGGGGGGTAAGACATTTCCTTTTTGCAAGTATATTCATCGAATAAGATCTGTCAAACCAAATGGAAACCTCATCATGGTGTTGAGGATGATTAGTTTTATGGAATGGAAACAATAAGCATGTGCCGGGCGAATTATAGATGCTTGCGCATCCAAGTGCAGAAACCCTAGTTCGAGGTTGCTCCTGGGTTTGGTCAAGGGTATGAGGATCTGAATCCATGTTTAGTGGAGCCTGAAATTCCTCACTGTCTTGAACAAACTCTGGACCTTCGGGCGGGGGGATCCCAACTTTGATTTTTTGGCAAGATCAACAGGAAAATTGTTGTGATCATGAAATGTGGTGATTTGAACAATGTTAGTGGGCTTTGTATCAACTTGGCCAAATGTTTGCGCGCTGAAAGATTGATAATCCAATGTATCAGATTCTTTATATTTGCTAGGATGGAGTGAATTTACCGTAAGGTTTTCGGGCAGTTGAGGGGTTTGAAAAAAATCACATGTTTGTGCCTGATTGTAACTGGTACTGGCTGGGAAACAACTGAAAATATTAGAGACAATGGTCGGTGTTTTCTTACCGACGAATAAATTGGGGTATGTCGGTTGCTGCACACCAGCTATTGGGGAATAGGAATATGTGCTCATGGAAACCTTACTAGAATGAAAGATCCACCCAGATGAGATGATATCTGACATGGTTATGTTGGGAGGAGCATGGTACTTGGGAATCGTTATTTCACAAACCCTAATCTGAGAAACCCTAGTTGTAGTTGTTTGAGGGGTCTCGTCAGGATCGGAAGGACTAGGGGTAACAGCCAGCAGAAGCGGAAGTGCTTTGATTCCCTGATGGGTACTCGAATCTTTATAAAGCAGATTATCGAATTCTGGTGTCTTCATATAGTCGGCAAAGAGATACGAGTGACAGTCCTCAGCGGTATGAGTGAATAGGTTTTCAAATAAGCAGTGATCGCTTGAACCATCGATTTGATCAAGTTGGGTACCTGGCATGTTAGGCCCCCCGGGAGTTACCAATTGGGATGGATCAATAAATGGGACATATTGAGGTTTCCCAGATAGGAAATCGCTCCTATGGCTGTCTAAATATTTCGAGTGAGAAAGATCAGATCTAAAATATTCATCAATTTTTCATTGTGATTGTGAAACACCATCCGCGTGCTTATGATTGTCGCCAATACCAGTATAAGGAAATTTTTAATGTCTCGAAGAAATTACTGGTGTGGCAAACTCATGAAATAAATTGGGGAATAATGAACGAAGAGATCGAGCCGCAGGGGTGTTAACCATACAAGGACTTTCATCTCGCATATGGGTGTTATCCGGAGTGAACAATGGTCTTGCATGCCTAGGACGGTCCAATGATTTTGTAAGGTAAACTTTATCTGAGACAAGATTCAATTCATTATCGGTATGTGAATCAAATTTAGGATTGTGCCCAGGGAAACATTGAGTGAGTTCGAGGTAGGTTCCATGAACCTGGAAGGATGTTGGGCCCATCTGGTTTTCAAGCTTTGATTCGACAGGGTGTGCGAAAGATTAAAAGGTAGTACAATAGGCTTTATCTTCTTGGGCATGTTTGTAATTGCTTAGAACTTTCAAGGTCACAACTCCACTACACGACAATTCAAGAGGAAGAGCAGGAAAATCACAAACAATAATACTCTCCTTGGAGGCCTGAATGTGGTCTGGACTCAGGGAGGTGGACAAGGAAACATTGGGACCGAAGTCTGAACAACTGGCAACTTGCAGGTCGTCATAGGGAACACTAGGATTAGGTTGGGTTGCTAATTGAAATTGTTCAAGGGAAACAAGAATCACATACCTGAACTGTTCACTTAAAAATTTCCAATCAACATCCTTTTCAGGAAACTCAAAACAATAATGAAAAAATATGATAGAGAATTCATCTAGAAGTTCCTGAGTTTCCATTCTGATGTCATTTAACTTTATTAATACATTTTGAAAATTGTACCTTTTGAAAATCTTGTTGAAATTCACTGGAGAGTTGTTCAAACAAATGGATGGAAGCTTCTGGCAATGTGCGGCACCATTGCTTAGCGCGACCTCCGAGAGTGAGAAAGAAAAGCAAACAAATAAAACCTTCATTGTCGATTTTGTAGCACTCACCAATGTCACAGAAATCTAAAATGTTTTTGGTTATGGACACTCCATTTTCACCATCGAATTTTAGCTAGGACAAGTGATACATAAGGTCATCGGGGATGAAGCATCGAGGCTCATAAAACTCCGACAAACATCTTTGGAGAATGATTTGAGGATGAACCATTACAGATATGAGATTAACTGCAGGCTCTAAGGGATCATCTTTTCATCTGGCCCTCCTTCTAGTGCCAATTCTGTTGATGGGAAAAAATGTCCACCCAACAGTAGGGGATCTCCCCGGTAAAAAGTCCCAACTAGACTCTAAACCATTTGGAATAGGGATCCCGTCCGGGGTGTGGGTCCGGCTACCGCTTGATACTCCTTTTCTTTAGTCTCGATCGGACTTTACAAACCTAAGGACGCACGCTTATTTAGATGACACAAAACACATGACTGATGAATTATAATGGTCAAAAAACACTATGCATAGCAAGACGAGTTGTAAAGCATGGCGCCGAAGGAGATGCTATTAGTAGCACGTCATTAGGGTCATGCTTGTAAAATCTGTTCTGACCACAAAAGAAATAATTCCTTATGGAAGAATAACCTTCACTTCCTTGAATGATCATGGAGATAATGTAAATTTTAACAAACAAAGTTATTAGCATTCATTAAAGCTGAAACATAGACTTAACACCATTAACACACTTCTAGAAAACTATAATGCATAATGATGTAAACAGAGAGACAGTTTCATTAATCAAAAGATGTTAGAAACTGAAAATGTAATACTCATAGTGTTCATGCATTAATCAACATCAGATCCAACAATGGAGTTTACAAGTGCTTGTATTCATATGCAACATTGTGTGGTCCTTCTATACAATACTCAATATCCTTTTTAGTCCCAAAAGAAAAGTCCTTTACAAGTTCCCGAAGGGAGTATTTATAGAGCAAATCTTTCCCTTTGGGTTCCCTGACTTTTCACCTTCCCAACTGTTGGGTTGCCTTGCGACCCAGTCTATTCTGCGACCTACGACCTTGGGCAGATATGAGACCTGCAACCTTGGGCAGGTATGCGACCTGCGACCTTTAGCCATATCCCTTGTGCATTTCTCTTTCAAAGATATTAGAACCTTGCTCTTTGAAGGACAGCCTTAGCTCTTACTAGCGGCTTCTATCTGCCGATGATGTCATTTCCATGCTAAGGGAATCTCCATGAGTCGATAAGTGGTAGGGTAATGTTTTCATTTTGAGTGAGATCCTTGGTATCTGTATAATGAGGGTTTCTTTGTTGGCTTGAATCTAGGTTGCGAGACTTCTGGGAAGTGAGGGATTCCTTGTCTGGTCGTCATCATAATCTCTTCGTATTACCTACACAGGAAATATTAAATCAGCTATGTGTAACACATTCAATTAGCCACCTATATATATATATATATATATATATATATATGTTGAGGCAGTAGAAAATTCAGATGCATAAAGAGAACATCAAAAATAAACTTGGGGGTTTTAACAAATATCGGAGACCCCTGTTGAGTCCAGCTTTGTACGAAATGTATGATTAGTTCGTGCATATCCACTATGGTCGCGAAGAAATAACTTGAGATGATGACTGATGTCCGTCATTTAGCAGGCGTGTAGGGTTCATTTCTTACTTCACATTTTCTCCAAATGGAGATGATGTCGAAACGAAAGAAGCTCTAATGCGTTGCTGAGTGCGGGGATGTGCTAAATATGAGGGAGGGTCGCGTAGTCGGAAAGTCACGCCGGGCATGAAATCCTTAGAGGTGCGACTTTGCAACTTGGCGACTTGGTGAGGTCGCAGAGTTGCAAATGTCTTTGAGTCGCATTCTTTGAGTCTTGAGGAGAGATGCGACTATGCGACTTGGTGAGGTCGCAGGGTCGCGAATGTCTTTGAGTCGCATTCTTCGAATCTTAAGGAGAGCTGCAACTATGTAACTTAGTGAGAGGTCACAGGGTCGCATGTTACTACTGCAACAAACTTGCGACCGTGTGGCTCAATGTTGCGAATAGGAGGGATGAGATGCCCTGATATAGGCCTGACAGAATAAGGCGGACCAATGTCCTATGTGATGTAGAGGGCAGCGACTTTTCAATCAGCGTGTGATTATCTAACTTCACGTTTCACCATGGTATCTCTGCATTCAGCGACCTATGACAAAAACCACTATTTCCTTCATCTCTTACCGAACGCAGAAAAAAATAGCATGTTTGACCTGTTATTATATTTTTACTGTGTTTTGGATTGATGCTCAAAACGAAACACTCTATCCCCTTTGGATAACGGGCTCCTGCATATTAACCGTCCGAAAAATCTCTCCGTAGCATGTATAAAGAAGGCACAACATGGCCATTATATATCACTCCCTCCCTACAAAATGAATGTCCGGTGCTCGGCATTTAATCTTTTGAAGTGCGACTGTCTTTATCTACGGCTACCACGATGGATGATGAGGTTTCTGCATGATTGTAGTAATTCATAATTCAAATGTATTTACCCTTTTCTCCTCGTGAAATTCCGCCACACCATACATTAAATATTTTCCATACGTTGAAAGCGGAATATTGCGATAGACAATGTAAAACCTCATGCAATAGTTTCAACGTGCAATATTTACGGCACCTTCGCCATTTTGACTCATGAGTTATCATTATTTTCATCCTTTTGTAGTGCCCTGGCCCCTTTTTTCTGCTTTACATGGCCTAAAGTCGCAACATGCTGAGATGCTGTGGACATGTCATGCGTTAAAATCTCCCAGGTTTGGTACATTAATACCAAACATTATAATATATTTTAAGCCGTTTACCAAACCAGTGGATCATATCATCGTCTCTTCAATGTCCTTTTGGCAAGCTGACTCACCTCCTCCAGCGGTCATGGCACTTGGCTTGGCATCGGCGGTGAGTTGGACCTGTAATATCACCCATGGTGTATTTAACAGCCTACTCATGACCACCATCTGGCAATTAACAAATCCGTGGCATGTGAGAAGATTCACCAGTGATGATATGTCCTTTTGTTAACTTGTATTATCAGTCTTCATCCGATATGGTTTGAAACCATAACTCTGCACCATTTAAAACATAGGTTATATATTGTCGTAATTTTACAACTCTTCTTTTCTTTTGACTGTAATTGCACGATAGTTATTATAACATTTCCACTATAGGCTTGTTATAATGTTCCGCTCCATGTTTAGACATAAATTTCAATGGCTATATATATCCGCTCCAAATGTTTTACCATGGGTTGAAACTCCGCCACAGAAATATTCGAGCCCATTTGTAATTTTTTTCATATGGTTCGGCTCCACCATCTTACATGGTTTTGAAACCATATTGTTTTTGCACCCCGGTTTAATGTTTTAAACCATAACCTTGGTCCATAGATTTGCACCCACCATGTAGCTTAGGGTTAATAAATATTGTTTCCCAAAGGTGCGTTTGATATTTGAAGCTGTGCCATTTTCTTGCCAACACCAACATGTGTGCTTTCGCACTGCTGCTTAGAACGAAAATGCATTGAATGAGATTGTCTTTCTTTAGGGAAATCTTCTAAGTCCACTTTGTTCACCCGGGCTATACTTCAGGTTAGACTTGTCGAATTGATGAAATGTGTTCCTTTATGTGTATACATCGACATTAAGCTGGTATTGTGCAGGATCTTCAAATCTTCCTTTAAGGTGAGATATTTGCCATCTCAGAATATAAATACCTCGTCCGGTCCCTATTTAAGCTTAGATTTGATAAATCACAGCAAATTCTTCTGGTTCATGCGAGATAGCATCCAGTATGGACATTTCCAAATGGAGTGATTCTAAGAATCCGATGTACATTAGTGAAGAATGTTTTTTTTGCATCAGTGACATGAAAAGTTCTTTCTCTGATAAACATGTACCACACCATCCTCCTCCTCCCCTGTTTCGCAACCGTGGCCTAATTGTTGAGCTTAATTTTATTCCCCTCGATGTCGTGACAACATTGATGAGTTTGTCACCCGTGGGATTGACCTGTATGAAACATTATAACATCAATTAGTTCACAGTTACTTTTTGAGAATGGTGCCCCTAGATAAATTATATGAGACCAACGAGCTGAATACAAGTACTCAAACAACATGCTTAATGACACATGGCAAGAGGGCTGCTAATGTACATCTTCAATGCACAAAAAGGTTCCTATTTGAGCATTTTCTGAATGATCCCTCCCACACATGGCGTGATTGCAGCAACAACGTCTGAGCATGATGGTGAGAAAGCTCATGAGGGGTTGGGGATAGGTCATGGGGATGTCATCGACTACAGATCAGGTGAAAGACCTTAATGGCTAAGCGAGCAGAGGGGAACCCCAAATTTTGAATATACCCCAAAATTTTGGGCGGTGTTATAGCAGCTACAACACAACCATATCAGTATCTACCCAATTTTTTCAAGGCTCTATGTTGAGATTCAACAAGATGATGAGCTTAGTGAAAAGAGTCGCCTTCACTAAGTGGGCTCGTAGGCTATTTTTGGTGCAAGTCTATTTTTAGACATGGTGATCATATTTCAGAAGTTGCAGGATGCTATTTGTGGATGGTTGTTCAATTTGTAAAAATAGATGAAATTCAGTTTTTAGAATATTTGGCGAAGTCTATTTATAGATCGTCGATCTAAAAATAGAAGTGTCGATTATTATTAGCTCTTAATAATAATCCGAAAAAAAACAACAAATTATTCTCTTGGAGCACTTAATTTCAGTTTATAGATTTGGAAAATCAGTGGGCTGAAGGAATTACGCAATTCCTAGGGTTTACTGGTGGTTCATGCATGGAGGACTCACTTAGAACTAAAGTGGAAAAGTTATGACAGAGTTGGAAGAGTAGTTCATGGAGTTGTATTCAGTTTAACACAGTTAGACTCAGTTGAGCTAGTTGTATCTATTCTAACTAAATGATACACTAGTAAGAGTGGAGTGAATTAATTAGTTAATTAATTCAAAAATAATAACTCATTAATCAACTGAACAATACAATAGTTAACTACAGTGCCTGTCAGTTCCAGAGGAGACCTAGTGGAGAGATAGGTGAAAGGGAAAGATGGAATATTTGTTGTGACTATAGTGATGCATTGATTGCACCACACACATTGGAGTTTCCAATGAGGATTACACAGTCAAGGAAAGGGTAATTCAAATTCATTCAGAGCTATTCTTCAACAGGGATTGCGCAGTGGAGGCAGGCTAGCAAGAGGGCACAGATCGGTGCATGGATTTGCAGATTTCTTCTATGTTAGTGTGTGACGATTTATTGTACTGAGAGATTGATGTACTAATATTTGTATGAGATTCTTACATGATATCCATGATACATAATATATGATAGTTGGGTTTTTCAGCTTCAGGCTTTCCCGTTAAACAACTGTGTTATGTGCGATTGTTTTTATTTATGCTTCACATGTGTTTACAATTAATTTTCCGTAAAATATTAACAATGGAATGAATCTGTATTTTGCAAGAATTTAAATAGGTCAGGGGAATCTGGATGTATACATGCTTAGTGTATACTAATTTCTACATGGTATCGAAGCAATGTTAATTCTTGAAGATTGCAATTGTGAAGAATTGTTGAGTTTGTGCTGGTGGACAATTTGAATTTGCTACAGAAAATTATTGGTGCAGAAGTTGAATATACATTGAAATGTCTTTCAATGGGTTGTGATTGGAGTATGCCTTTGATGGGAGCTCGAATTACATATCCTGGAAGGATAGGATGGAGGCAGTGCTAGAGTATAATTAACCGAAGTAGTTCATCGATAGCGATGTTCCTAAGTCGGGATCTAGCGATGCTGCATTACTTGACTCATGGCAAAATAAGACAACAAAGACAAGAAGAATTATGTTGGAAGGTGTAAAGGACCATATTTTTTCTAGCCTTCATGAGAAATCCACTCCATTCTTAATGTGGAAGGCTTTGACAGATTTTTTCAAAATCAGAAGCGACCAGAGGAAGCTGGCGCTTAAAGACAAGCTCAGAAAAATAAAAATGGAGAAGGGAAATAGTATTCCAAAATACCTCACGAAGTTTGTCTACTACAAGGATGAACTGGGAAGTGTGGGGGTTACTGTTGATTCATGAATAATTGGTGAGCTTGGCTCTCCTTGGGCTTTCAAAGAGTTGGCATAGCTACGAATACTCTGTCAATGGACAGGAGAAACTGCTAGGATGGGAGTCACTTTGGTCGTATCTTGTGAAGGAGGAGATAAGGTGGGGTACCAGGGATGGCTCTTCATCAGAGAATGAAGTTGAAGAGAATTTTTCTTTGGCTGCCAAAGCAAGGAAATGGAAGGGAAATAAATATCCTTCAAAATCCGAAGCTAAAGGCAAGAAGCGGGATTTGTCCAAGGTGAAGTGTTTTCACTGTCACGAACATGGGCATTTCGCCACTAACTGCCCACAGAAGAAGAACAACAAGAAGGTTGCTAGAGCTGCAGCTGGAGAGGCCTTAGCCTCACAATTTGAACTTGATTTCTTTTTGATCGCATTCTTTGTTTCAAGTTATATGGGATCGGTGTGGTATCTTGATGTTGGTGCGTCTTTCCTTATGACGGGAGACAAGAAGTTGTTTAGTGACTTGGAGGAGAAGGACCTCCAGATGCATATAGAGATGGGAGAAAATGGTTGATACAGTGCGATCGGCATTAGGACCATTACCTTTAAGAGGGAGTCTAGTAATCCATTCTTGTTGAAGGATGTTATGCATGTTCCAGGTTTGAAGAAGAACTTGGTCTCGGTCACAATGCTGGAAGACAAAGGTTATGATGTTGTTTTCAGTGAGCAAAAAGCTTCCCTTCGACATAAAACAATGGGTCAAACCAAGAGGATAATTATTCGAGTTAATAATATCTACAAGCTGGAGGTAGATGGCTATGCTGCAATGGTGGTTAAAGCAGAAGAAGTGGTGATCCGAGATGAGGATGAATTATGGCACAGGAGATTAGGCCATCTTCACCATGGCGCTTTGAAGATTTTTTAGTAGATTTATACTGGACTTCACAAGGGTACTCTTTAACATTCATATCAATGCAAGGGATGTAATATGGGTAAGCTTGTGAAGACCACATTTCATTAGAAGGAGAATCGTGCTTCGGTGATCCTAGAGAGAATTCACACAGACGTGTGTGGACCTTTATCGATTGCTTCAACAACAAAACACAGGCATTATGTTATATTTGTTGATGAATATTCTCGTAAATTTTGGATCTTATTCATGCATAAGAAGAGTGAAACATTCTCAAAGTTCTGTGAGTTTAAAGAATTGGTGGAGAGGGAGTCGGGGAAGCAAGTGAAAGTTCTACGAAGTGATAATGGTGGTGAATACATCTCAGGCGAATTCAAAGACTTCTATAGCAAAGAAGGAATTCGAAGAGAACTCATAGTGCATCATAACCCACAACAGAATGGAGTCGCAGAGATTAAGAACAAACAATCGTGGGTTCTACATGAGCGATGCTGCATGACCAGGGCCTACCGATGCACTTGTGGGTAGAAGCATGCAACACTCCGGTTTATGTGAAAAATCGTTGTCCTCATAGAGTTCCTGGCATGAGTACACCTGAAGGATATTTTACTAATAAGAAGCCTGATATTTCTCATTTGAAGATTTTGGGCTCATTTGTTTACATTCATGTGACAAAGGATGCCAAGAAGAAGTTGGAGCTGACTACAAAAGTTGGGATATTTGTGGGGTACATAGAAACACCCCATAATTATCGTATGTATTTTCCGGACAGTTGGATGACTGTGGCACGACGGGATATAAAATTCAATGAGGTGAAAGCCATGAAGTTGTCACTTGAGAGGGAGCTACACTTGCATGTAGAGGAGGAACTTCTTATTCCCAAAGATGAGCCTCTAGATGTGGATCAACCATAGGAGGAGATTCATGGAGTGGATGAGTCCACTCATGCAGAACCAAACATCAGACAAGGAAGAAAGCATACCATAAAAGCTGAGATACTGAAGCTTGATGCGGCACATAATGTAGGAGTCCCTATATCACAGCGTAGACAGAGATAGTCACTTGATCGATTTATTGGATACATGGCTCTTATGAGCAAGTGTGTCATGATAGAACCATCTTCTTTTGAAGAAGAAGTGCAAGAGCCCACATGGGTAGATTCCATGGTGGAGGAGTATGACTCCATTTTCAGAAACAGTGCTTGGGAGATTGTTCCAAGGCTGGTGGGAACATCAGTTTTAGGATCAAGATGGATCTACAAGGTAAAGAAAGCTGTTGATGGGAGCGTCGAGAAGTATAAGGCAAGATTTGTTGTCCGGGGCTTCTCACGGATCGAGGGGATTGATTATGAAGAAACCTTTTCACCTGTCGCACAGTATTCTTCCATAAGGACCATCCTTGCTCTATTAGTGTAGATGGGTTGGCACATTCATTAGATGGATGTGAAGACTATGTTCCTTAATGGGATCATTGAGGAAGAGGTGTTCATTGAGTAGCCTGAATGATTTGAGATCTTCAGTAGCAAGTCGCATGTGTGCAAGATCAAAAGAGCGTTGTATGGGCTGAAGCAAGCACCACGTGCTTGGTATACACTGATCGACAACTATTTCACTGGAATTCGCTTCACCAAGACTGAGGCAGATGTAAACCTGTACCAAATTGTGGTGGAGGGTAAGATTTTAACTATTGTTCTTTATGTTGATGATTTAATACTAACGGGTGATGAGTAGTTAATACACTCATGCAAGGAAGATCTTGCAAAGGAGTTTGAGATGAAGGATTTGGGCCTCCTTCATTATTTCCTTGGATTGGAAATATGGTAGCGGGAAGGTGAACTGTTTGTGTCTCAAGGCAAGTATCCCAGGGAGATATTGGAGAAGTTTCACATGCAAGTTTGCAAGCTTATTGACACTTCTCTTCCAGGAAATTGGAGGAAAGAGGATGCTACATCGGCAGCGGTAGTGGATGCCATTTTTTATCGACAATTGGTGGGTTCACTCATGTATTTAGTTAATACAAGACTGGACATATGCTATGCGGTGAACCAACTTTCACAAGCAATGGTTAAGCCTACCAAGATCTTTTGGAAGGAAGGCAAGCATGTCCTGAGATATCTCAGGGGCACATATGAGTATGGTCTATGGTACAAACAGATAGATGAGGTGAAGTTGCATGGCTTCACGGATTCAGATTGGATAGGTAGCCCAATAGACAAAAAGAGCACATTAGGAGGGATTTTCAGTATCGGATCTACGGAAGTTTCTTGGTACAGCAGGAAACAAAGATCCGTGGCACTCAGTTCAGTGGAAGCAGAATACATGGCAGCAAGTCAAGCTGCATGTGAGGTTATCTGGATGAGGAAGGTCATGATTGGTTTGTTCGGTTCACATTTAGATCCAACAATGATATATTGGGATAATTATATTTTCATTAAACTCTCGACTAATCCTGTGTTTCATGATAGATCTCAAGATATTGATATCCAATATCATCATATTAGAGATTGTGTGTAGCGAAAGATCATGTCGCTTCAGTACATTCCTATGGAGGATCAGGATGCAGATATTCTGACGAAGGCGCTCACCAAGAGAAAATTCGAATACCATAGAGGCAAGATCAAGGTGAAGGATAATCCCTATCTTGTTGAGAGGGAGTGTTAAGATTCAACAAGATGATGAGCTTAGTGAAAAGAGTTGCCTTCACTAAGTGGGCCTGCAGGCTATTTTTGGCGCAAGTCTATTTTTAGACTATGTCTATTTTTAGACATGGTGATCATATTTCAGAAGTTGCAGGATGCTATTTGTGGATGGTTGGTCAAGTTGGAAAAATATATGAAAAACTATTTTTAGAATATTGGGCGAAGTATATTTATAGATCGTCGATCTAAAAATAGAATTTTTTATTATTATTAGCTCTTAATAATAATCTGACAATAAACAACAACTTATTTTCTTGGAGCACTTAATTTTAGTGCATAGATTTGGCAAATCAGTGGGCTGAAGGAATTATGCAATTCCTAGGGTTCACTGGTGGTTCATGAATGGAGGACTCAGTTACAACTGAAGTGGAAAAGTTATGACAGAGTTGGAAGAGTAGTTCATGGAGTTGTATTCAGTTTAACTCAATTAGACTCAGTTGAGGTAGTTGTATCTAGTCTAACTGAATGATACACTAGTGAGAGTGGAGTGAATTAATTAGTTAATTAATTCACAGATAATAACTCATTAATCAACAAAACAATACAGCAGTTAACTACAGTGGATGTCAGTTCTAGTGGAGACCCAGTGGAGAGATAGGTGAAAGGGAAATATGGACTATCTGTTGTGACTATAGTGATGCATTGATTGCACCACACACACACTGGAGTTGCCAATGAGGATTGCGTAGTCAAGGCAAGGGTAATTCGAATTCATTCAGAGCTATTCTTCAGCAGGGATTGCACAGTGGAGGTAGGCTAGCAGGAGGGCAAAGATCGGTGCATGGATTTGTAGATTTCTTCTATGTTAGTGTGTGACAATTGATTGTACTGAGAGCTTGATGTACTAAGTTTTATATGAGATTGTTACATGATCTCCATGATACATAATATATGATAGTTGGGGTTTTTAGCTTCAGGCTTTCCCATTAAAAAAATGTGTTATGTGCGATTGTTTTTATTTATGCTTCACATGTGTTTGCAATTAATTTTCTGCAAAATATTGACAATGGAATGATTCTATATTTTGCAAGAATTTAAATATTGTGAGATCAGGGGAATCTGGATGTATGCATGCTTAGTGTATACTAATTTCTACACTCTAGAAACTAGTAACTCAACACACATTCTTTCAGGGCTTCAGAGCATTTGTCCAACCTGTCTCCAAGGACTAGTAACTCAACCCACATCCTTCCAGGGCTTCATAGAATTTGTCCAACCCGGCTCCAAGGACTAGTAACTCAACCCACCAAGGTCTCCAGAGTGTTTGTCCCAACCTAGGATCCAGGACTAACAACTCAACCCAAGTTTTCCCAGGGCTTCCAAAGCATTTTTTTTAGCCCAAAACCATAAGGAATTATTAGCACCAACTAGAAAACAATCAAATGGAAAAAACCCATAACACCATGGTTATCCAAGAAATGGAAATGAGAGGTAAATGACCTTCAATTTAGAAAAAAATTAATGGAGATGACAAAAAATAACCAAATAATCACATGCATACACCATGCATCCATAAATAAACAAGGAAAACACACATGAAATAAATTACATGAAAATAAATCTTGTCATATTTGCTGATCCAATTGTTCCCTTGCACGTTCTTGCTTTCCTTGTGCCTTCTTTCTCTAAATACAAGTGCGCACTAGAGTTATCCAAGCATTCTCCAATAAGTCTAAGTGTGCAAGGGTATGAGAGAATGAGAAAATATAACGGAGCTCCAAAACTAAACCAACAAAATGTTGTGAATTGATCCTCATAATATTTTTTTATCGTTGATTCCTCTATTTTCTTTGTTTTCCTTTCAATTTCCCTCTCACGCAAATATGTGATCCTTCATCTCTCTTTTCTCCTGTTTTCCTTTGTTTTCATAAATAAAATTCCAATTATTTTCACTTTTCCTTTTCCAATGCCTTTTTAAAATTTCCATAGCCATTAATTAATCGAAAATGATCCCAATCACTATGTTTTGCCCAAAATTCAGCTTGGAATGTGTGTCCCATTAATTTTTATTTTTTTATTTTATTTATTTTATTTTTATTTTTTTTATATAGAAAATTAACCAGGGACTACTACAAACCCCTTCGCATCTAGGGAACATCTTATTTGGTGTTCTATGACACCTATGACCAAAAAAACGATGAAAATAAAACATACTACCCATGGATCTTTATAACATAGATCAATGCAGTGTTTTACAATGAACAAAAACTGAAAACCATAACCAACATGAAAAACATGAATACTGTAATATGTGTCCCATGATTTTATTTTTTTTCATAGGAAATTAACCAGGGGTTGCTACAAACCCTTCCCCCTTCGAGGAACACCATCCTCAGTATTTTGTGACACCTATGACTAAAAAACCACTGAAAACGAAACATAATACCCATGGAGCTTTATAAAATAGCTCAATGTAGTGTTTTACAATGAAAAACAACTGCAAACCATGACCAACATGAAAAATGTAATATCCCAAAATAGGGATTACACAGCAAGCCTACTAAAATAACGCACTCCTGAGAATTTAGTGCACTGAAATGAGTTTGCATCTCCTGGATCCCTTAGATCAGCTCATCTAAGATATAAATCCAAAACGAGAGAAAAAACAAATCAAACTAGGTGGGTTAAACAAATCTCCCACAACCTAGTCTAGTTGAAAAACACCTAAAGAGAGGGGCTACAGCTATATGCAATGGACTGCTTTAGATATAATGCAATTTCTTAATTTGAAAGTGTGAGACCAACATGGAGGATCATATTTTAGCTATACATCAGCAAATTAGATCTACAATGCAACTTATACAGTGTATAATAGAAAGGGAAATATTGTACAAGACAAAAGCCTCAAAATGAGCTGCTACAACAACATGAAATGGTAGAATAAGCTTGAAAGCATTATTTTCATTACTAAATCATGTAGTAGATTATAGCTCAGATCTAGAGCAGATCTGTACATAAAATGATAGATCTATTTCAGATCTGTGTACAAGATAGGCTCCTCTATACACTCCCCTTGGGGGTCTCAACAAAACATGAATAGCGGTGAGTAGATCTGAGATCTAAGTCACAGATCTGCAGAAGTATTCAGAAAATTCTGAATCATAACATATGCAGTAGATCACATCTGAACTAACATGGATTGGTTGGCCAATCCACGGATCACCAGAGTGAAAAGGAACGATCCAGTCACTAGATATATCTCCTCTAGAATGATGCCAAGTCACCCTGCAACTCTGCTCTTGAAATAATGCAGTCATGGAAGAGGGACTGCACTTTAGGCCCTAAGAATGGTTTGGCCTACTACCAATGTGTGGATCTGAAGCTCAACAGCTAATTCACTCTTCGAGGAGATTAAAATACACACTCACTGAGAAGAGGCACTAGTATATTCTAGATCTGAGCAGATCTAGAGTTTCCACTTGCTGCAGCTCACATGGACAACCCAATCATAAGCATTACTATGTTGTAGATGCAAGATGTGGCTTGGCCAAATGCCAGATAGTGGACTAGACAAACACGACTCCTCCAAGAGCTGCTCAAGGAAGGAGGTGGGAATCCTAAACAGGAAAACCCAGAGAGGAGTGTCTAAACAGACAATACCTTCAGAAAATAATATCATCAACAACCTTTTCCTATTGTCCTCCTCCTTCTTTTATAGGGTGAAAGCCTTGTCAAACCCTAAACCACCTCAATGAGTTAGCCCCTTTCACATGTGGAGCCTCCATCTAGAACTATGTTGTGTATCCATGAGATTCATTGCACCTAGACTACGATGTTGATTTGGTCAAGGTTGACCCAATCTTGTGATTTAAACCCATTCACACCTGCAAGAGTTTATTTACATGGCCCAGATATGTCTCCTTTTACATAGGCATTGATTTATTCATGGTTTTCAGGAGTTTTACATGTCCTCCTTCACATTTTATTCATTAATATAAAATGCAAGATAAAACGAGGCAAAATAAGATATTCCCATTAGCTTGGGAAAAATGGGAATATTACAGTCCTCCCCTCCAAAATGTTGCTTGTCCTCAAGAAACTGATAAGGTGAGTGCTGCAAGACTTCTCCTCCATTGGTGACATCATCAAAGATCAAGCTCCCATCATAAGCTAGATGCTCACCAATCCAAACCCCCATGAATTGTTTCCCCAAAGTCAATATGAGATGTGCAAAAAACATCCCACAAGGAAACAAGATCTCATGTGAAACACCCATGGGTTTCCTAATGTCCCCTCTGAAATATATAACAAAAGACACATGGGGAATTTTCAGCCCATTAGGCACATGCATACCTCCCATCCTCCCTCCATAAATTCCCATAAAAAGTACAAGCATTTCATCAACATATGGGAGCAAAATAATGTACAAACAAATATAAAGGTGAACATATGGAGGTGGGTCATAGTCCCACATGTGGAACCAACATAATGCATCTCCTTCCTGCATTAAACCATGATGTGGTAAGTATTTGTCCCACCACTTACTTGCAGCCCATGCCATCTAACTGTAGCTGAATTTGTGAGATATGTTTGGTGCCTTAGGAAAGCACCCATCATGAAACAAGATCTCCCTCTGTCCACCAAGGGAGTGGCTAAGTAAAACAATTTTTGTGGCTCCATATTTTCCATGATATTGAAAAGATATAACACTCCTCCTTGGAGTCATGGCCTGCATAAACATGGTGAAAAAATGCATATAATCAGAAAAATAAACTTGTTTTACAAGAGCATATTTTTCACCATAGTCCTCCTCATAAAATTGGAGTGGTGCATAGATCTATATTCTCTCTCAAGAGGGGAAAGAGAAGGTTGAATTAACTCTCCAACAGAGTTATGTTGGTTCCCCATCTCCACAAAGTTCATTTATATTTGACAATGTTGATATAGTTCTCCTTCAAAGCCCTCCCAATAGTAGCTCCTCAAGATGATGTTGTTGAGCTTCATAGAATATTCTTGGCTAAAACAAAACTCCTCATAGGCCCATTGTAGTAACTTCTCCTTGATCTTGGAGGCTCTAGATAAGAAGATCCTACCATGATCATAGATGACCCCATGTTGAATTGAATAATCCTCCTCATGTAGCAAGTCATCAAGAATCATGCATGTATGAAGATCCTTGGAATATTCCACCAACAGTTGGGATTTCCAATAGGGATCTAAGGTGCCAAACAATGACAACATTGGTAGGATGTCATCTAAAGTATCTTCCATGTTTTTTTCCTCCCCCTTGACATCTCCCACGCCAAAGGTACAAAGTGGAAGGTTTCTAAACCTTCCTTGCTGCCCTCCTTGCTCATGCACATGATTCAAAGAAGAAGGAAGCTCTTGGAAGTTAGTCTCCCATGGGAGGCTATCATCTGTCCAAGGCCTTTCTGTTTTGGCCAAAGCATGCATGTGATACCACCATATCTCTTCTAGCATGGAAGAGTGTTCTCCAAACAATTTTGTCTTCTAATTCAAGTCTTGCCTCCCGTGCTTCATGATGGTGTCATTTTCTCTTCTTGCAACATATCTTCTCAACGCAATTTGAGAGGTGAGGATAGATAGTGAAGTCAAAGGAAAAATTCTCTCCCTTTCTTTGTACCTCCCCCATACTCTCAACGTTGTAGCATGGTCTCCTAATGCTCCCTCCCTTCTTGGATCTATGGAAGGAGCATCAATGCATGAAAAATCTCCCATCAAATCTGAATCAGGTGGTCTCCAAGGGGGTACACCACAAGATAAAGGTGTCTCATGGCTCATTCCCATGTGAACTATAGATGGTAACATAATATGACTAATTCCATTGCGAAAAACCATTTCTAATTGTTGTGTGGAAGTATCATGGTAGGGAGAAGTTAGAACTTCTTAATTGTTTTTAGAGTCATCTCATATCCCATATGACCTAAATATTGCTTGGCATGAAACTCCCACAAGATAATCTTCTTGAGCTCACTATAATTTGGTACATAAATCATGTTCCTAAATATGACCAAGCCATATCCCATGAGATGATAATCCTCATCCCTACTACCTTCACCATATTGTTGTATAATTTTCCTGAACTGTTGATACATATCATCATACTTCCCTTCTTGCAAGATCTACTCTTCTAAGTCTTTCCCAGAAGAACTCATTGTTGCAATGTGATTCACCTGCACTCTTCTACTAAGAGCATCTGCAACCTTGTTCTCCTTTTCCTTGATGTACCTAATCTAAAAATAAAACTCACTAAGAGTATCCAACCATCTGGCTTGCTTGGCATTTAGATTAGGTTGGTCAAACAAGTATCTTAGTCCATTGTGATCGCTCATCAGAATAAATTGCCTACCAATAAGATAATGTCTCCACATATTCAAGGCATGAATGATAAATGCTAATTCAATATTTTGAGTCACATAGTTCTTCTCATGCTCATTCAACTTTCTTGACTCATATCACACCACCTTTCTTTCCTACATCAAGACTCCCCCAAGTCCCCTCTTGCAATTATTTGTATATACCACAAACTCTTTGATGAGATTTGGAATCTTCAAAACTAGACCACTTGTAAGCAACTACTTCAACTTCTCAAAAATAGTTGCACACTCCTGAGTCCATTCAAACTTCTTTGCTTTCCTTTGAAAATATGAAATAAGATAGGAAATTTGTGAGAAGATCCTAATGAACCTCTTGTAGTAACCTACCAATCACATGAATTATCTATTGTGAAACCAGCTCCAAAAATAGAAGAAAAGAGATATCAACGCCTTAGAAATAAGCCACTTCAACAGGGAAACCTCCAATACATTGCATGAATGAACCATTCCTGGATGATAGAATTGACAAGACCTCCTTTCTATATATAGGAGTCCATGGGGTCACACTGTAATCCTAGCCGACCTAACAATAATAAGGTAAGGGCACAATAATAACAATATGGTGGTTACAGGGGTACAAAAATAACAATAAGGGGGTTACACTAACAACAATAAGGGACTATACTATTAATATAGGGACCTAACATGCTCCTCTCCTTCAAAAACATTTTGTCCTCAATGCTTGAGTAGCTTCAAGAGCTTTTGTATAAAATTCTCATCCTCCCATGTAGAATCTTCAATGGGTAATTTCTTGCATTTGATGAGGTACTCTGAAATTGATCGATTTCGTAGCTGTTGAGTTCTTGTTTCTGTGGCTACTTCAGGTTCCAATATGGTTTTTCCTTCCTCATCAAGTTCTGTAAATATTGTTTGAACTAGAATTTTGTCCCCTATAACCTTTTTTAAGCATGAAACATGGAAAACAAGATGCACTCACGAAGAAGCAAGAAGCTCCAATTTGTATACCATAGTACCAATCTTTTGCAACACCTTGTAAGGACCATAGTACTTTGGCAATAATTTATTATCCTTCTTAGCTTGCTTGAGGGAAATTTTTTTGTATGGTTGTAGTCGTAAAAATAGTTAGTCTCCCACATCAAAACTTCTCTCACTGCGACGTTGATCTGCATGTTGTTTCATTCGATTTTGTGCCAAATTTAGGTTATCCTTTAAGAGTTGGAGAACTTCTTGTTGATGCTCGATGTGATCCTCCACTTCTTGAACCCTATAATTTTCCCTTAAATAAGATGTGATGGACGGTGGATGATATCTATAAAGTGCCATAAATGGGGTCATTTTTGCTGCAGTATGGAAGGAACTATTATACCACCATTCAGTGAGAGGTAACCACTTGACCCATTGTGCTTGCTTTTCAGATACAAAACAAGGAGGATATCCTTCCAAACATTTATTCACTATCTCTTTTTTACCATTAGATTGAGGATGATACGATGAGCTATACGCTATTTGAGTACCCAAACAAGAAAATAATTATGTCCAAAAATTTCCTGTAAAAATGGGATCTCTGTCACTTACAATAATCTTCGGGTTTCCATGTAGATTTTGAATTTTTTCCATAAATTCCGTAGCAACTGTACTTGCTTTAAATGGATGAGATAATGCACAAAAGTTTTCATACTTTGTAAGTCTATCAACTACCACCATGATGACACTCCTTCCTTCGGACTTAGGTAAACCTGTGATATAATCCATTGAAACGTCCTCCCAATGTTGACTTGGAATGGATAAAGGTTGTAGAAGACCTGGGGTCTTAATTTTATCAACTTTATTTTGTTACAATCTTTGGGGATGATAGCTTTTAATTTTCAAGAACTTTTCTTGAATTTATTTTCAAAAGGAAAGGAAATCGAATTACGAGGTATTGCAGGGAAGCCAGGAAAGATAATAAGCTTTGATACCAAATGTTGTGAAACCAGCTCCAAAAATAGAAGAAAAGATATATCAATGCCTTATAAATAAGCCACTTCGAGGGGGAAACCTCCAATACATTACATGAATGAACAATTCTTGGATGATAGAATTGACAAAACCTCCTTTCTATATATAGGAGTCCATTGGGTCACAATGTAATCCTAGCCGACCTAACAATAATAAGGTAAGGGCACAATAATAACAATATGGGGGTTACAGGGGTACAACAATAACAATAAGGGGGTTACACTAACAACAATAAGGGACTATACTATTAATATAGGGACCTAATATGATCTAACCTCATCCACATTTCTAGTATTTTCCCACTCCATGATAGCCCTGATCTTTTCTTGGTCCACTACTATACCTTCCTTGGAAATAACATGCCCGTAGTAATGAACTTTTTTCCGAAATACACTACGCTTACTAAGCTTGGCATACAAATTATTCTCTCTAAACAATTTTAACATCGTTTCTAGTTGTTCTACATTCTCTTCCTCATTCATAGAATATATCAATATGTCATCAATGAATACTATCACAAACTTTTTCAAGTAAGCACGCAACACACTATTCATCAAACGCATGAAAGTAGCTGGAGAATTAGTAAGACCAAAAGGAACTACTAAAAACTCACAATTCCCATACCCGGTATGAAATGTAGTTTTGTAGATGTTTTCTCATTTGATGTGTACCTGATGATATCCTGATCTCAAGTCAATCTTTGAGAACATTGTCACTCCCTTCAGCTAATAAAACAAATCATCAATCCACGATGAAGGATACTTTTTATTGATAATCACCTTGTTCAATTTCATCTAATAAATACATAACCTGAGAGTACCATAATTCTTCTTCACAAACAATACTAGTGTAGCCCAAGGCAATACACTTAGCCTAATGTATCCCTTATCAAGAATTTCCTTAAATTTCAACTTTATTTCCACTAATTCTAGATTTCTCATCATGTACAGGGCCTTAGATGTTGGTGCTACTCCTAGCATCAACTCAACAAAAAATTCCACTTCCATATGATGCAGTAACTATGAAATATATATCTGAAACACATGCTAAAATTGTTTCCAAACCGGATACCTTTTCAATACTTCATCATCCTCAACATCCTTCCCTTTGTCACTACAAATAGGAGCTGCAAAAAATACATATCCTTTCCTACTATTATACTTTTCCTACATAGTTGTAGCCATTCTCACTAATGTGGGCTTCTTCTTACCCTGAAATATTATCCTCTCTCCATCATCATTCAAGCACTCAATAGCCTTATCAAATCAATCTACCTTAGTCCTATGAAGGTACAACCAATCCATGCCCAAAATCATGTTATATGATCCCAACGGAAGCACATTCAGATGTGATAATGTAGACATACCATTCAACTAAAATGCACAATATCTCGCCCAATGGTGAACTCTCTTCTTCGTCCCTGTAGCCAATTGCACTAACCAATATTTTCCATGCACTTCTTTATTATGTTATGAAACCAACACCCAAAATAGAAGAAAAGAGAGATCAATACCTTAGAAATCAGCCAATTCTAGGGGGAAACCTCCTTTACATTACATAAATGAAAAATTCTTGGATAACACAAATGAAAAAACCTCCTTTCTGTATATAGGAGTCCATGGGGTAACAATTTAGTCCTAGCCGACCTAACAATAATAATGTAAGGGCACAAAAATAACAATAGTGGGCTATGATGGGGCACAATAATAACAATATGGGGAATACATGGGTACAACAATAACAATAAGGGGGATACTCTAACAATAATAAGGGACTACATTAGTAATATAAGGCCCTAACATGGCCCTCTCCTTCAAAAAAGTGTTTTCCTCAACGCTTTAGTAGTTATGGAAGCTTCTGTATAAAATTCTCATCCTCCCATCTAGAATATTCCGTGGGTAAGTTCTTCCACTTGATGAGATACTCTGAAATTGATCGATTTCGTAGCCGTCGATTTCTTATTTCCATGACTACTTCAAGTTCCAATATGATTTTTCCTTCCTCATAAAGTTCTGGAAATATTGTTTGAACCTAAATTTTGTCACCTATAACCTTATTTAAGCATGAAACATGGAAAACTGGGTGCACTCGGGAAGATGCAGGAAGTTCCAATTTTTATTCCATAGTACCAATATTTCGCAACACCTTGTAAGGACCATAGTACTTTGGCGATAATTTATTATCCTTCTTAGCTTGCTTCAGGGACATTTATTTGTATGGTTGTAGCATTAAAAATACCCAATCGCCTACATAAAAAATTATCTCATTGTGATGTTGATCTACCAGTTGTTTCATTCAATTATCTTCCAAATTTAGGTTATCCTTTAAGAGTTGGAGAAATTTTTCTTGATGCTCGATGTGATCTTCCATTTCTTGAACCTTATAATTTTCTATTAAAGATGATGTGATGGACAGCGGAAGATATCCATAAAGTGCCATAAATGGATAATTTTTGCTACAATGTGGAATGAAGTGTTATACCACCATTTAGCTAGAGGTAACCAATTGACCCATTGTGTCTGTTTATTAGATACAAAGCAACGAAGATATCCTTCCAAAAAAAATTTACTATCTCACTTTTCCCATCGGATTGAGGATGATAATATGAGCTATGAGCTAGTTGAGTACCCAAACAAGAAAATAATTCCGTCCAAAAATTTCCAGTGAAAATGGGATCTCTATCTCTTAAAATAATATTTGGGTTTCCATGTAGCTTTTGAATTGTTTCCATAAATGCAGTAGCAAATGTACTTGCTTTAAATGGATGAGATAATGCACAAAAGTGTGCATACTTGGTAAGTATATCAACTACCACCACGATGTGTAATATCCCAAATTAGGGAAATGCTACAACAATGAGAATATCTTAAGATATTCTAAAGTTAGAGATCCAGCAATATACAAACGCAAGAATGGAGTAGCAGTGACACTCAACTCATAGAAATTTGAGAAAGATCCATAGCCATCTTATTAAGAAATATCAGCAACAAATGAATACAAGGTCTTAAGGAAAATGCTACTCAAGATAAGCAATGCTCAGCCTCAAGAGACAAGTACATAAATCATGATAAAACACTGCTATACAAGTGTACTCAAGCTATGATTGCGCATTTTAATAAGAGAAATTGCATGCTAACATATGTCAAATACATAGATATGCAAATGTATGGCCCATACAACATTGGGAATGAAGATCTCAGCTCCCAAAGACTACCTCAAGTCAATCCTGGAAGGATTGGCTGTAATATACAAAATCTGCAAAATGCCAGAGTTGCTAGGTAGCAGCAACAACTCAGGAACTGGAAATAAGTGGAGAAGACTGAAGATGTTGCATCCGATGAAATACCTCCTCCAATGAATCTCTAGAGTGAAAGGATGATCCTCTCACCTAAGATCTCACCCTCTAAACATATCTGCAAATCCCCACAGCATTTTCTCACTAGAAATAACACAGTCACTGAAGAAAACTACGCTGTAGGGGAAAGTGAATGGTTTGTCCTAATGCCAAGATCTGAAATCAGCTCCAAATGCCTCCAAAATAATCTTTCAAAGGAAAGGGAGACTCCTCCTCTGAAAAATAACTGATGGAAGTGGTGTTGTGAACCCTCACTGCAACACCCTGCAATACAACATTATTCTGCTGCAGAAATAACGTTGTCTTGGAGGAGGATGCTTGGCCTCAAGCCTAGATGTGAGGAAAATCATTGCAATCCTCAAGAGGCCTCTCAATAAGGAGAGTAAATCCTAAACAAGAATCCCTCGTGCTAAGCAGCACTGCAACTCAGCTAAACAGCTAGATATTTCCCAAAGTCTGAATAGACCATAAAGTCAATAATACATGAAATGAGAAACAATGGCTGCCTTTCCCTCCTTTTAAACAAGTGAAGGTCCCCTCTCCATGGGTCCCACTCCTTTATGTTTTCCTCCACCAAATAACCCTCTTCCCATTCATACTGTGATGTTTCTCTAAGTGTTCTCCACCTCTTATCTCAGCGCTGTTGACTTCGTCAAACTTGACCTTGTCCACTTGCAAATGACCCTGCTCACACATGAGGGTGTGAAAACCAACTCCAATGATGATCCCCTTTCATAATATGAGGGATTTTATTGAGATTTTCATTATCCATGGGCCTCCTTACCCATTTATTCTCCTCCTAGGTGAAATCAGAAAAAATTAATATTCCAATTTATTGTAGGAAAATTTTGGAATATTACAGTCTTCCCCTCCCAAATGTTGCTTGTCCTCAAGCAACTGCAAGGCTAGGACTGGAAATCCTCCTCCCAAGGCATGGATTCTATGATGTGTTGAGGAACATCTTCCTCATGTGGATCTTCCATCCCCCAAGCAATCATCCATGCAAAATGAGTTACCTCCCAACATGGAAACTCCTGAAATTCATCTTCCACCTCTGGCTCCAGCAAAGTAGGTGGGCTAAAAATCTGATCTTGGTAGACAAAATAGCCTACCCCATGCTTTCCTCTTCTCCACTTAGGATAAGTGTAGAGTGTATGTTGATCCTGGGCTACAATGATATTGCCCTCAAATGGCAAGATGGAGATTAATCCTCTAAGGATCTTTCCTGCAACGTTATGAAACATGTTAGCCCAAATCATCTCATATGTGATGAGTTGGAAGTCATCATCATATGGCATCACATTCCTCATATGGCTCACCTCATAAGGAAACAAAGGTGTTGTTGTAGTGGCCATACCATCTACCGCGCTTCCTTTAGAACATGTAGTGTAAAGAGTGTGGGAGTTTTCTCCCTCCAAGGACACATTCACCCATTGTGTCTCTCCTCCAATCATTCTCCCAAGAAAATCTCTAGCAATATCAACCAAGGGAACCATAAGGAGAATCATGCTGGCTTCCATGTGAAGTAAAGGGGAAGAAAAATGGTCCCTCAAATGTAGCCAACACAATTTGACTCTCCACTGCCATAGAAAATAAAATGATGGGTGGCCTCCCCACCATTTACTTGCTGCCCCAATCTCTTCACAAGTCTGGAAAAAGTGAATGATGTAATGTGCAATGTGAATATATTCTCCATGAGAAATATCCTCCCCATATCCACTTAGGGAGTGATCATCCATAATGGCCTTATGTAGACCACCAAATCTAGAAGGAAGAATATCCCTCTTTTGAGAAAATCCCTGCACATATATGGTTAAGAGATGCATATATATAGACAAATCACTATGAAAGTCAACAATACTTTTACCATATGTTTTTCTCATATAAATGAAGTGGCTCATAGATGAGTCTCCCCTCATCCTCAAAGGGAAAAGAGTTGATTGTGCTAACTCCTCCATCTTCCCATGATCCATGGAGTGCCTCCTCAAGTTGTTCAAGTGGTCCCTCCCACAAGAAGGAAAGAAATGTAATGTGGCATTCATGGTTGGCCCATGATTCCTCCTGAAATGTACAACATGTATAGTATGGAAAATCATGCTCCCAATGGGCATCTTCAGTCTCAAGCCCACTCTCCAATCAAAGCTTCACATGAACATAGAGATACCAGCAATACATGGAAGCAAAAACCAATAGAAATAAGTTGTCACATGACAACCGGAAAGTGGATCAAGGTCCCATACAAGGAACTAGCACAGTGCATCCCTTGCCTGCATCAAATCAAACAAAAACAAGTTCTTTTCCAACCACTTTTTTTCTGCCACAATCATTTTACAAGATATAAGCATGAAATTATAAAAGGGTATCAATGGTGCACACCAAAATTCATGTGGATTTCCCCACAAACCACCAATGAGATAGCCAATCTCAATGCTACAACTAGCTTCAAGTACATTAATATACAATATGAAAGAAGGAATAATCCTCCTTGGTACAATATTCTACTCATAAAAAGATAAGAAGTACAAAACATAAGGTGAAATTGTACATTCTCCATTATGTACTCGAAGTCTTGAGCTGAAATGGCTCAGTTGAAAAGGCTCCCTTACTCCCAATGAGTAGGAAGGTGGCTATGACATCCTCTCCATCATCATCCGGGCTCTGCATCTCTTCATATGCTGAAATATGTCTTTATGAATTCCCTCCCAAATTAACTCCTCTGCCAAGGCAAGATATGCATCAAAATGCATGGAAAAGAAGTCCTCATGTGCTGCATGCAGAAACTTCTCCTTGAGACTAGAATCTCTAGTCAAGAAGACTCTTCCATGTGAATATATGACCATATCATCCATGATACACTCATCATCTCCATCTGGGTCATCGAGAACGATGCATGCACCAAGATCCTTGGAGTACTCTACTAAGAGATGAGATATCCAGTAAGGATCAATCCTCCTAAGAGAAAGCGCTGGTGATCTGGCATGTGAAGCTCTCCTCCTACTGTTTTCTGCTACTTTGACATCCCCCATGCCAAATTTATCCTCCAAACTCTTCCCCTCTCCAAAATCCAAGAACGGTGAATCCAAAGACAAGATGTCTTTCATCAATGATAGATCTAGTGGCTTCCCTGGTGGAATGCTTCCATGTAGTGAGACATCAATGTCAACAGGTGACTATACATATGGTTGGGAAATCTTGCCCTTGCTTTCATAGCACAATAAAATCTACCTCCTCTTTGCACTAGCTCTCTGGAATAGAGAAGGGTGTGTGCTTCTCATCACATGATGTTGCTCTTCCTCCCTTCCTCCTCCTTTCGGATGCAATGCTGTAGAATCATGCTGCTCACTGATTGTGCTTGGACCTCCATGTATGAGATCCTGGGGACTTCCTTGCAAATATCCAAGAACCCCTGTAGTTTGAACAAGATCTCCTCCTTCCTCTTCATGAGGTTCTAGATCAACTCTACAAATGACAACGTTGTTTCCCTTAATTTCCTCAACATGAGTGGGCAACCCTCCAATGATTGGATCCGCTTTTGGAAAAGGGATATCTTTTTCTCCTTATGCCAAAATACAAGATGAAGGTCTTGCCTCCAACAAAGTATCATGCAAGATATCAACCTCCTTTATGGTTCTCTGAAGTGATTTTGAGTCTATGGTTTCTCCCATCACATGCAAAGGTTTTGTTTGTTTAGATGTGTTTGTTTCCTCCACATGTGTTTCAGAATTCTTCCTACCAAATATTTCCATGAAATTTCTAATGAATATTGCATAGGAAGAAGTATTTTCATTCTTTAAAGTAAAGGACTCAAATAACCACCATGCATAGACCTTACCTCCAAAGTGCATTGCTGCTACTCTGATGGCTTCATCTTCGAGAATCTGATGCTGCTGCAGAAAGGTGTCTAGCTCTTACACCCAAGCCCTAGATGAACAACTAGGGGAACCATAAAATATAGATAGAAGAAATCTATCCATATTATGTTGCTTTTCCCTCCTCACCTTGACCTTGAAAAATTCTGGGAAAGTAACATGAGCTCTAAACTTCTGAGTTTGAGATTCATACTCATGCAAGAACCCACTAAGAGTTCCCCTCTCAGGCATTCCTCCTTCTTCTTTTTCTCTTATGGAAGAATTGGCCATCTGACTGCGCTATACATCATAGGGTGTGGCTTCATGCTCACACTCCCTATAGGAAAATCTAGAGTTTGACTCAGTTTCAAACTCTCTTGGAGATCATGTACATATCTCCCTTCTTATCCTCTCGAATTCTTCATGAATTCTCTGTACAGATCTTGGAAGAAGCTTTGTAAGCTTATCTTCCTTTTTCTCTCCACATAATGGAGTCTTCATCTTTCCTTCTCTTGATATCATAATGGCTGAGATCCATAGGCTGAGCCAAGATTATGCTCTGATACCACTATAATATCCCAAATTAGGGAAATGCTACAACAATGAGAATATCTTAAGATATTCCAAAGTTGGAGATCCAGCAATATACAAACACAACAATGGAGTAGCAGTGACACTCAACTCACAGAAATGTGAGAAATATCCATAGCCATATTATTAAGAAATAGCAGCAACAAATGAATACAAGGTCTTGAGGAAAATGCTACTCAAGATAAGCAATGCTCAGCCTCAAGAGACAAGTACATAAATCATGATAAAACACTGTTATACAAGTGTACTCAAGCTATGACTACGCATTTTAATAAGAGAAACTGCATGCTAACATATGTCAAATACATAGATATGCAAATGTATGGCCCATACAACATTGGGAGTGAAGATCTTAGCTCCCAAAGACTACCTCAAGTCAATCCTAGAAGGATTGGCTATAATATACAAAATAGGCAAAATGCCAGAGTTTCTGGGTAGCAGCAGCAACTCAAGAACTTGAAATAAGTGGAGAATACTGAAGATGATGCATCCGATGAAATACCTCCTCCAATGGATCTCTAGAGTGAAAGGTTTATCCTCTCACCTAATATCTCACCGTCTAAACATATCTGCAAAGCCCCACAGAATTTTCTCACTAGAAATAACGCAGTCATTAAAGAAAACTGCGTTGTTGGCGCAAGTGAATGGTTTGGCCCAATGCCAAGATCTGAAATCAGCTCCAAATGCCTCTAAAATGATCTCTAAAAGGAAAGAGAGACTCCTCCTCTGAAAAATAGCTGATGGAAGTGGTGTTGTGAACCCTCACTGCAACACCCTACAATACAACATTATTTTGCTGCAGAAATAAAACTGTCTTGGAGGAGGATGCTTGGCCTCAAGCCTGGATGTGAGGAAAATCAGTGCAATCCCTCAAGTGGCCTCTCAAGAAGGATAGGAAATCCTAAATAGGAATCCCTCATGCTAATCAGCACTGCAACTCAGCTAAACATCTGGAGATTGCCCAAAGTCTGAATAGACCATAAAATCAATAATACATGACATGAGAAGCAATGGCTTCCTTTCCCTCCTTTTAAACAAGTGAAGGCCCCCTCTCCATGGGTCCCACTCCTTTTAGGGTTTCCTCCACCAAATAACCTTCTTCCCATTCATACTGTGTTGTTTCTCTAAGTGTTCTCCACCTCTTATCCCAGCACTGTTGACTTGGTCAAACTTGACCTTGTCCACTTGCAAATGACCCCGTTCACATATGAGGGTGTGAAAATCAGCTCCAATGATGATTCCCTTTCATAATATGAGGGATTTTATTGATATTTTCATTATTCATGGGCCTACTTACCCATTTATTCTCCTCCTAGGTGAAATCAACAAAAATTAATATTCCAATTTATTGTAGCAGACGCAGGGTATTAATTGTCTCAACTTTATTTTGAATGGAAAACCAAACATTCCACCAAAAATTTTGAATATCAGATTTAAGGCCATCCCAAAAAAATCTTTCTTCACCCTATGGTAAGTTTTTAAAAATATCGAGTGTCCTCCTAATGGAGAGGTATGCAATTCAAAAAGAATATTTTGTATTACTTGGGAATTCTTGCAAAGATATAAGTGATCTTTGTAACATAAGGAATCATTTGTCCAATTAAATGTATCAGATGTACTGGGATCTTGCTGCAACTTTTGAATGAGTGCCAATACTTCTTCGTCATTCTTCCATTCCTCCCTTGCTTCAGTTATCCAATCGTGTTGGATAATAGAAATGGCACAAATAAATGCTTCCACATCCTCATTCTTTCTTGAGAGTGCATCTGTAACAACATTTAGCTTCCCTTTTTTGTAGATTATTTCAAAGTCATAACCCAACATCTTTGTGACCCATTTCTGTTTCTCTTTTGAATATATTCTTTGTTCCAAAAAATAATTAAGACTATCAGGATCAGTTTTTACCCTGAAGTGCCTTCCCATTAGGTAAGGTCACCATTTCTTTAGTGCATGTAGTATTTCTAACATTTCCTTCTCAGAAATACATTTTTGTAAATACTTTCCTTTGATTTTATGAATTTCAAAATCAATGGGTCTTCCTTCTTGCATTAAAAAAACACCAATTCCATTTCCTGAGGCATCACATTCCATAATAAAGGGTTTTGTGAAGTATGGCATTGCTAAGACCGATGCTTGGCACATTTCCACTTTAAGATGTTCAAAGGCCTTAGTTGCTTCATGAGTCCATGAAAATGCATCTTTATTCAATAATATTGTTAGAGGTGCTGCTATTCTCCCATAATTATTAATAAACTTGCGAAAATACCTTGTTAACCTGATAAATCCTCACAAATTCTTTATGGTTTTGGGGACTTTCCACTTCTTAATGCCTTTAATTTTGTTAGGGTCTACCTTAACACCCTCTTGAGATACAATATGACCCAGATATTCCACCTCTTGCACTCCAAAGAAACATTTGGAGGTTTTTGCATATAATTTTTTCTCCTCCAATAGTTTGAGCACCCTGTCAACATGTTGAACATGCTCCTTCGAAGACCTGTTGTAGATTAGTATATCATCAAAAAATACTAACACATATCTTCTAAGGAACGTTTTAAAAATGGAATTCATCAATCCTTGAAATGTATAAGGTGAATTCATAAGGCCAAAAGGCATGACCAAAAATTAGTAATGACCCTCATGAGTTCGAAATATTGTTTTCAGAATGTATTTAGTCTTCATTATAATTTGATGATATATTGAACGAGGATCCAACTTGGTGAAATAATTTTCTCCATGTAATTCATACAGCGATTCATCAGTCACAGGAATGGGAAATTTATCTTTAATAGTGATATTATTGAGTTCCCTATAATCCAGACACATGCGGCATGATCCATCCTTCTTGTGCACCAATACTACTGGAGCAGAAAAATAACTTTGACTAGGTTGAATTATACCAACCTCTAGCATTTCTGCAATCATACATTCAATTTCTCTCTTTTGGACACAAGGATATTAGTAAGGCTTGATGTTTGGAGGAAAAACTCCTAGAATAAAATGAACAACATGATCATGATCATGAATAGGAGAGAATCCTTTGGGAGTTTTAAACACCTTGGAATGATTTTCCAAGACTTTTTTCAGATCTAGAGATATACATGATTTTAGTGTTGGAACTTCTAGTGAGCTTCATTGTGAAATTATGCCTTGTTGTTCTCTCTTCAGAAGGTTTTTCATGACATTAGAACTTATTATCTTTCTCTACTTCCCTGTGATACCCCGTAATTCAACTTCCTTTCCTTTCGAAAATAATTTGAAGATTTTTTTTTGAAAATTAAAAGCTATCATCTCCCAAGATTGTAACCATTGTACTCCTAGTACAACATCAACACCACCCATTCGAATGTAAAGAATTAGACTATTCAATACATATTCCCCCATGGTTAGCTTGATATTATGGCACTATCCAAAGAAAATTATAGTTTCTCCATTTTCCACCATCACTTGACACTCTGGCACTAGGTGTAGGAAGAAATTCAATTCCTTAACTACCTTACAATGAATAAAATTATGGTTACTACCCGAATCAATAAGCATTATTAAACTTTTCTTCTTGATATGTCCTTCTATCTTGAGAGTTTGAGGACTGTTAATTCCTGCCAATGCATTATAGGATATGGTCAAATTCATTTCTTCTTCCTCTAGGGTTGGTTCCTGACGTATATCCTCTTTATTTGAAGTTTCTTGTTCCTTTATTCCTCCTCTTCACAATCTATGTAAAATAATTTCTTCTCAGCACACTTATGACCTTTAGTGTATTTTTTATCACAACTATAACAAAGTCCTTTTTCAATTTTTTCTTCCAATTGTTGTGGTTTCAACCTTGTAGGTTCTGGAATTCTAGGAGTAGCAACACTTCCATATTTATAGTTCTGAGTGGTAGGCTTCATTGTCATCATAATTTTTCTTTCAGGTTTTCTTGCCAACCTGAATGCCTTCTCCAATCTATCAGGTTCCCAAAGGTGAACCTCGTGTTGGATGTTATCCTTTAGAGTCCCTATGAAGACATTAATCCTATGTTCCTCTGGAATATTATTTACCCTTATATTTAATTTTTTGAAGTCCTTAATGTGCTCCATCATTGAACCCTTTGTTTGAGATTTATCAATTGGCTAAAGAAGGTATTCCTCTTTGTCTCCTCATAATGTGCTATCATTTCCTCCATAAAAATTGACCAAGTGACTCGTGGTTTACAAGAAAAAATTCATCGATACCATAAAAACTAATTTTGTTCTAAATATAAAGTTGCAATGTGTACCTTTTATGTGTTTTGTGTATTATGGAGCTCAAAGTATTGCTCCATTTGTAGTATCCAAGTTATCGTATCCTTTCCATCAAACTTCCTCATATCTATATTTGGAATATGGTGGGTCTTAAATCCAACATTAGAGTCTATGAAACCATGATTAACATATCTTTTGTTCTCATCATGAGTTTCCTCTACTAATTTTTCTCCATTAGGAATATTTTCTCGTAGAAAATTTGCCAAAACTTCCTTCAAAACTTCCATATCTTTCTTCAAATCTTCCATGCTGCCTTCTATACCATCAATCATAGCTTCCATTAAATTCTTCAAACCATCCATATTAGCCTCCATGCCTTTCTTCAAACCATCCATCTTAGCTTCCACACCTTTGTTCAAACCATCCATCTTAGCTTCCACGCCTTTCTTCAAATCATCCATCTTAGCTTCCATGTTACCTTCTATACCATCCATCTTAGCTTCCATGCCATCCATATTAGCTTCCATGCCATTCTTCAAACCATCCATCTTAGCTTCCACGCCTTTCTTCATACTACCCATCTTAACTTCCACACCTTTCTTCAAACCATCCATCTTAGCTTCCATTTCATTTTTGTTACTCTTTGCGAGAGCGAAATTTGTTGCACTTGTTCTTGTAATTTTGATATATCATGTTGCACTTCTTCCTCTTCATGAGTCATAGTAGAGCCTTATAAAGGCTTAATGGGTGTTGAATTCTTTTTAGGGGCCATTTTAGAACCCAATACTGATATCTTTGCTTCAATATGCCCTTGGAATCCCTTCAACTATTTTTTGAAACAAGGCTTATGCAATTTTTTTTTAAAAATACACACCTTTTTCTTTCTTTTGAGGAGGTGGATATTTAATCTGGTTTATCTCTGTGATTTTGGATCCCCAAGATTTTATATTTGGTCCTTTATTGGCCCTCTGAATCTTCTTTCTAATGCCACATGTATGACCTAATTTGGATTCTTCAAGACAAAGTTATGCCCAATCTCCCACAATGTCATAATTATGGACTGGTTCAGTAGAGTGACTTGTATGACATGCCATGTGTCATTGTTTACTCCTTCAGCTCTAAAATTGATATACAAGAAACTACAGTCCGTGTAATTTCAAAATTGTTTTAGAAAATTCCAAACCGATGCTCAGAGAGAGAGTTATGATGATTTTCCCAAGGTCGCCTCTTTGAGATGAAATACAGGAGCCTGCAAAAACCCTAATTTCCATAAATCATATCTCCAAAAATATTTTTAACCAAGATCTAAAATGTTTACATTAATTTCCTCGATATCTCTTCGCAAATGGGATTTTTTAGCATTTTAACCTTCATGGAAGAAAAGTTATACCGAAAATGCCATAATGACCTATTTGAAGCCGTGAAACCCTAATATCCAAAGCTATGATACCAAATTTTATGAAACCAACTCCCAAAATAGAAGAAAAGAGAGATAAATGCCTTAAAAATCATCCACTTCAAGGGGAAAACCTACTTTACATTACATAAATGAGAAATTCTTGGATGACACAAATGACAAAACCTCCTTTCTATATATAGGAGTCCATGGGGGTCACAATATAATCCTAACCAACCTAACATTAATAATTTAATGGAACAACAATAACAATAAAGGGGCTACACTAACAATAATAAGGGACTACACTAGTAAAATAGGGCCCTAACATATTCAAGACACACTTATCCACCAATTTAGGACTAACATAAATATAATTAGATCCAAGATCAATCATAATAGAAAAAAATTGATCACAAATATTACCTTCCATATCAATAATAGATGCTTAATGATCAACATGTGTATCATCCAATGATTCATAAATATAAGGAATAGTTTTTCCAACATCCCCAAATTTTTGTGCCTCTTGAGCACTTTAAATCTAAGGTCTATCACCTTTATGTTGTATACAATCTATTCTGTGATGATCCTTTCCACAAGTCCAACATTGCAAAGGCCTCCTACCATCACCCTTGTTTTTCTCCTCAAACTGAAATCCATGCCATTTGTCAACTACATTGAACTTCTTGTTCGATGCTACATTCTTCCTCGCTTCTTATCCCACTTTCCTCTAGTATTTCCATTACCTTTCCAACCCTACTTAGGTTCTGACTTATGCGTAGAATACTCAACAATGCTTCAAATTCCCAATGAATTCTTCTAATGGCTAAGGCTCATCATGCTCAATTTGATATTTAAATGATAATTTCAATCCACTAACAAATTTTTAAGCCTTCATCTTCTCCTCCTTATGATATAGCACATACCTCAACAACTCCAGAAACTTAGTCATATATTCTTTGTATGTCATATATCCCATCTTCAAATTTTAGAACTCCTTAGCATTAACATCATAGTATCTCTTTGACAAGTACTTCTTCCTAAAAATTCTCCTGAATTCATGCCAACTCAACTTGTTAGTATGAAATTTATTGGAAGGTGTACCAAAAAGATATCACTTAAGTCACATTAGAGAAGTGACCCTAAAAATAATAGTGGCTTCTTATACTTCAGATATGTAATAATAATGTGATAAAAACCTGTAGAAAAACCTATGTATGTGATCTAAAATAACAAACAACAAAATAAATCCGATGTAACAACCTAATTATGGAAATGCAATTAAATGAATAAATATTTTATTGATAGTACATGGTGAAGGATATTTACAAAAGTGTCACAAATATTCATCCGTGGGATGAGTCCTTTGATGTACTTAACGCTTCAGTGATTGATCTTCCTCTCTCAATATGTAAAAAACCCCAAACAATGTGTAGAACACTAGTGGGAGATCGAATACAAGAAGATGTTAATTGTGACGATGATAATGATCATGTAGAAGAATGAATGGAAAAAACTCTTATTTATAAAAAAGTATTGGGTTGATCTTGAAAATGGGAAATAATAAAATATTATTGACGAAATCAAGATCTAACCATTAGGAATACTTTATTATATTTTTTGGAGAGGGAAAAGATATAAAAAATGGTCAAATACCTTTATTTAGAAATAATTAACAAATAAAATGGTTTTTAATTATTTCATGAAGATTGATAAAGATGTGAAAATGAAAGAACTATTAAATAGTGATTTAACAATTATTCTAAAAATGGAGTTAAGGAAGAATAAAAAAATAGTGATTTATTTAATTATTCCTAGGTGATTTATTCAAATGTAACAAGGAATAATTATTAAATAACGATTTAATAATTATTCCTAGAGAAAATTAAATAAATAATGATTTATCTGATTATTATTATGGGGTTTTTAAATTTTAATCAGAAATAATTTAATAAAAATTCTTTACTAAATTATTTCCTATAGTGAAAGTGATTTTACTATGGTAAAATTATTCTTACATGCTGTATTTTGATCCACCTAGTTATAAATGGCTAGGTGATAATTTTTTGGTGATAACAGATTGCCCCTGACATATGAGTGTTAGGATAAAATCATATTCCTGAAAAAAGTTGTATGTTACACTTCCATGAGACAGAAAAGGGGATTCGGAGAGAGAGAGATACAACTGAAGTAATGTAAGGAAGGATAAAGGAATGGAGGGGGAGATACCTACTAAATTGATATAAGTCTCCTTTTATTTGGAGTACATGATCTCAAATGAGGTGGGGGAGGTATACACATACTCGCCGAAATAACTGAGTACAAAGAATAATGGTGAGCTCGAAAATGTGGGACTAAGATATAAAGTACATGATACATGAGACATGATACATTGGGATCAATGGACTAGAATATGATACAATGAATCCCATATATATAATGCACCTAGAAAACATAGGTCAGGACTGAATACAATAACATCTGAGTACATGAGACATAATACCCCTTAAGATGACATGGGGAGGGGGAATCACAGCCAAAGAATCTCTATTGAACAGGAAAGGGCTCTCAATATTTGAATGGAACATCTAAATGAGACATGCATGTTGTGGGTGTTGCAAGCGGCAGAACATGAACTCATCAAATCAACAAAACTATATTTGAGGTTGGATAATAATCTATGGACATATGAGAATGTGGGGTTATACCTCAAGGGTCATCCCCTCATGAGGTCTAGAACATCTCACACACACTTGGGAATCATAGGTACAACCTACCAGATCCCTGGACCAGCAAGTGTACAATTCTCTATCGTGTGATAATGATTTGGATTCAAGCACATGAGAAAAAACTAAGTCAAAGGTAAATGATGACTCCCTTTACTTAATCAGAGGCATCGAACAATGACGAAAGTTGGAACCAAGGTACACCGCCCTCTAGACCATACTTCTGGAATAAATGTGTTGAAGTTGGCACTAGAAGTAGGCTTGCTAGAGTTGAGGCAATTAGGAATCCTCAACTAAGGAACGAGGGATCATAGTAGAGTGACTAATGGACTGACACTGGGGATGATGATGGAGGGATACAAGATGAGAGGCGGATATACGAATTCCCTTGTTAGAGCATAATATGCATGGTTGAACTAGAAACGACTAAATCAATTCTAGAGGGGATGGCCAATTACTCAGGAAGAGGCTTTTTAGAGACAAAATAGTATAGATAGAGGGAAAAATGAGAAAAATGGGATGAACGTGACACAAATATGGATGGAAAATTGTAATAGGACTCAATGTGACTCAAAAAAGACTCTATGAATGCAAGGGTGACTCATATCGAATGCTCTGAACAAGGGTGACTCCATGATTCTACCACATGGAGAGGCCCAGAGGGGAGCATAAAACATAAGTAAATAATGGTTACTCATGAAGAAAATTGAGAAATGAGTCAAAAAGTGTCAAGGAAAAGTGGTACCAAAGTACAGACAACTCATATGAAGAAATTTGGTTTTAATTGGTGGCAAAGTGAAACCTCGTGGAAAAAATGGCTTCCGGGTAAAGTGCCAAATTACCAAAAACAAAGGGAGACCCATTATAAAAATATGTGAGAAATTTCCAACAGTGTTGATGGTTCATTAAAATGAGCAACGGTTTGGTCATAATGGGAAACAAAAAAACTAGGGCTTTTCCTATAAAAGGGACTTCTTGCCCCCAAATCCAATTCATTTTCATAGTGAGATGGAGAATTTTGAGAGGAGGAGAAGGCCCTAAATCTTGTGGAAATCATAGTGGACAAGCTATCTGTCAAAAATCGGATTTGCAACATTCAGGAATTTGGACTTAATTGTCTAAGGATGGACTTAATGCTTCTTGGAAGGATGGTTTCTGGTGAAGAAAGTTAAGAAAGTAATATAGGAATGACTACTATAGAAGGTCTAGGATCATCCCCTCCTACAAAGTCAAAAACTGAGACTAACTGGTAAGTGTGGTATCACATAGAGTAGAATATTTGAATATATGGTATCAGACATCTATGATATGTGATGTATATATGGCTCCTCAAAGAGGTCGGTAGGAAAAACTATCCAAATAATTGGAGGATAATCGACCATACCTATACTGTTTGGGTCTAGGTTGATACTTATGTTAATCAAGTGAGATTGTAGCTAGGGGCCATCATTCCCCCAAGCATGGGATATTTCCCCCTGGCATATGTGATGGAGGCAACTGATCAAGTATGAAAAGGTGGGACTTATGCCCCCATTTGAATGAGTTTGTGGAGTGCCATTGTGTTCCAACAGGTCAAAAAATGGATTGAAGCATTCGATTTCATGGGCACAAGATCCTCCATAGGATGATGAGGAGATATAGGGGCATATGTGCCCCCCATTTTGTATGTATAGTTATAGCATGCTATGGAAATTTTGAATGTATTTAGAATAGTGGACTCTAAACAGAGTTGATGACGTGGTTCACCATTTGTTTATGTTATGGATGTATTCTTGTGGGAGGAATGGATAAATTATGCAGACGGAGAAAATGAATGGTGGATTACCAATCTAGTTTGGCACTTCATATATGAATCAAATGGACTGAATTTCTGGGTGAACATACATGATTTCCCTATACCAAAGAATGGCTTCAGAAATAATGAATTTATGCTCACTTAGAAAACATTGAGGTTGGTCAACAACAATGTCTAAGGGACTGGGTTGTTGATGTAATATGAAGGGATGATTAAGTGGGTCATATTTAGAGTGGTCTGAAGTGATATGAGACTCTAGAGGTTCTTCTAATTGGAAAATAATGATGGGATTAGATTCAACACTACCAAATGCACTGGGAGGGTTGGGGAGAATTTCTTCTCCTGGACTCTCAAAAGTGGATACCCCCTTACCCAAACATTGGGTGGAAATGTAATGGCCACAAGGTGGATGTGGTATGAATTCATGGGTTCAAAGTAAGAGGTTATTGAACCAGTCGACCTCACCATGGATGAAGTCTTTGGACTCCACAACGTATTGATCATGGGTTTTTTGTAGAAGGAAATACGTGTGATGGTGCATATCATCCCAAGGATAATCAGGGGTCGTCATGGCTTCCATGATGTCACCTCTGAATGAAATATGGGTGGAAGGGAGGAGAGACCACATCATGTGGAGGAACTACCTGAAGAATCATCATGAGATAAAAGGTTCAGATGTGCATTTCCAACAGGAGGGGATGAATGACCAGTAGATGGAATATCTATCGATGTTGATACCGGGGTATTCAATGAAGAAGGTTCGATAGAATATTAATATTAAACTCCAATAGAATCCCAATACATTGATCCCATGGATTATGATAGGTAGATAGTAAGAGCAGTGATATCCGTCATCTCGAGATCAAGAGGAGGATCACAATGGGTGGTTGAGAGACCTCTTGTTATAGCGCAATAATGGGACCAAAATCCGCAGGTGGAGAAGATGTATGATTCACTACAAGAAACCTCTAATTCACAAATATTTGGACATGTATCACGAAAATATTTGAGATGGGTACAGTGGTGAGAATAATGGCCATAATTATCACAAAAATCACAAGGGTGATTCATGCGTAATGATCTTTTCTTCTTATCTAACTCGAGTAAGGTGACATAGACCATAGGAATGTTGGAGTTAGGAAAGGTGCCAATGACCACATTTTTTAGATGAGGGAGTTTAGGAAAATTATGGGTGGTGTGCCCAACAAAAACACACTAAGTGCACGGAGGAGTAGGCTTTGGAGGCTTAGGAGGATCTGGAGTTGTTTGCGGTTCCCTGTCTTTGGGTCCCTTTCTTTGAGCTTTTCTCCCCTCACCAGATGTTTCCGCAACATGAGTAGGCTCTTATTGAGGTTGTTGTGGAACTGAATCAAAGGAAGGGGTGGGAACAACATATTGAACCAGTGTTAAAGCATTTTAATGTTTAAGTTGATCAAGGGGAGTGTTTCTAGGGGATCAATGTACTAGACTGGGATACCCAAGGTGATGATAGGAAGACTCAACGTAGATATGATAGGTACAAAAAAAATTCTAGGTGGGGGGAATAAGAAAGGTATCTGACCATAACGATAATGACCTAGATGAACTGCTCCTGGATTGTTAAGACCTAGAGGAATAGTTCTTGGTTGGAAAGGACTAAGAGAGACACCAACAGAAGAAAGTGATCCTTGAGGAATTATATGTGAAGGTTGCGTTGAGTTGGGAACAATAGGTTGTGGAGGAGTTGGCTATTGGATGGGCGTACTGGACTTCTTGTGAGAATCATGTGACACTTGCATCATGCAAACTCTAGACAAGCTAGGCTAGGAAGAGATAGGTGGTGGACCATAATAAACACCAAGCAAATCAGAATATTTGTAGCCTCCAGAAGAAACATTGGTGAGGGATGAGACAGTCGTATTTACAGTCATTGATGATATAGTTGACCGAGGTGAAGTTAGATACTTAGGATCATTGTATTTTACTTGATTAATGGTGACGATATTTTCATTATGAGAAAATCACATCTTACAAAAACCCGCAGGTGCGACAACTGACATGGCATACGTGTAACGACGAACCAAAATAATGTTATCATCTAATGGGGCATCAATGACTTAGATGTTAATAGAGAAAGTCTTGTTGGAAATAGTGATATGAAAATTGTGATATAATAAAACAGGTTGTGATAGATGATTATCCAAACCACGTAGAGTGATGGTGGAGGGGGACAGGTCAAGTGAACCAAGTTGTTTCCAAACACTAGCATCCATCACACAAGTGGAGGTGCCTTCGTCTATGACACACCACCTAACAATGGTGTTTCTTATGAAGACTGGTATTTGAAATGCAATCGATAAAGGAGGGGGGGGACATTCTTATTTATCAACGCCAAAGAAAATCATACGATCGTCAAAATGATCCACAATACCCAAAGTAGAGAGTAGATATTTTCGTTGGGATAGGCACGTCCAGAGGACTTCCAATGTTGAAATGGAAGCAGGAGACTACAACAAGTCATCTACTAGGCTATAAGTATGGGTGGATTTAGAAGTAGTGTTTCAATGTAATGGACCTTTTGGGATCTTGGGAATAACTTATACCTTAGGTTGAGAGATCTGTAAGGCACCACTTGATGACGCCAGAGGCTTGTGTAAACTTGAGTTTGGGACTCAATCACAAACATAGTTGTCTTGTCATATTGGCATGGTCAATTATGAAGGTTGAATTGTTTGGTGTTGAAATCATCACAATTCATCATAAGTGTTTTATATTCATTGTGACCAGATTATGGAGGTTGTGGTGCTACATGGCCTTCTGTAGGTTTACCAACTAAATACCATTGATGAGGGAAAGGATTGGTAAGAACAGTCAGTGTAAATGAAACCGGAGGAAGAGGAGCTGGAGCGATAGGTTGTTGTCCTCTATAAGCAATTGTTCGAGATTCCCATGCTTTGCGCATCTAAGGTAATAGGGGACACTCATGAGTATAACGGCCATACACACTACAACAAGAACAAGGCTTATTCATATAAAGAGTCTTATTTTTCTTGGGTTGTCTGCCCTATTGCAACGTTGTGGTATTAGGCTCATTTCCCTGAGGTGCATTAGGTGGTGGGACTTGGTTATCATGATTATCTTGAGATTGTTGGTTCCATTTACTTTTCCCATTGTTACTTTTCTTTAGGGTGGGGGGATTGGTTATCGTCTGCTGAGCATACACTTAACCTTGAGAAGAAGGTTTCTTATGTGGCATAATTGGAGGAGGTATGGGGGGATATGGCACTAGTACCAGACGAGTTGGAGTGCGAAGCAGTGCATACAGATAGTAAGGAGATGGGGAAACATTAGGTTAAATAGGTGGATCAGAAATTATCCCTGGCATCTTCTAATGCAGTTGGGGATATGCATATGACGTGTTGACACCTAGATAAGAGTTTCCATGTGATAGATTGGGAGGGGGGTAGTTGTAAGAGGAAATGGCCCCCCATGGGGTTGACCATAATTCATTGGATGTGGAGTATATTATTTATATTGAGGATGTGAAATGAATCCAATGATACTCTCCGTGGCGTGAGATGCCCCCGATGCACTTATAACACTAAGTTGAGGCATATCAGGAACGGTATAAACATAGCCTAACAGAGCATAGATCAGGTCATATTTCAAAGCTACTTTGAGTGCATATTCCTCTAACTGAGGGAAGTTTGAAGTGAAATATTTACCTATGGGTGCCAAAAGAGATCTAAGGAACCAATCCAAGTAAAGACGATCTTCGAATTTAGGGCCCCTAAACATGCTCATCCTTCTTCTCCATTCTTGTACATGGTTAGGTAAGCAAGTGGAATAAGTTTGACGGAAAGGAGTCAAGAGTTTGGTACTAGTGTCATAATGAAGGGGTAGCTGGAAATAGGAGAGGAAATATTTGGCAAGAGCCGCGAAAGTGGAATGAGTTGCATTGGGCTAATCGACATACCACTTAGAAGCAACTCTAATATCCCAAATCTCGCTAAAGTTAGGGGGCCTTATCATAAGTGTGTGTTGGAATAGACGAAGATGAGTGGAGTCCTCAATGATTGAATTGGATGAACACCACATATGAAATGAGTGAACATGATTTTTGGGATCTTCTCCAAGATTTAATTCCAACTTAGGTATGTCATAAGGAAAGTTGGTAAGCATAACAGGCCAATTGGGGTTCTGGAGAAGGGGATCATTGATCAGCTGATTGAAATCAAGGAGACTTAAACCTACCATGAAGGGTAGAAATGGAGTAGGAGTGACCATACAAAAAGAGGTTATGATGGTGGGATTACCTGGGTTAGCACCTAGGTTAGTACCTTGGTTTCCCGCACCTACGTTGGTGCCTGACATGGTGGCGATACGAGGTTGAGAAGTCACGAAATCAAGGAAAAGCTAGATGAGTCAGTAGAACCAAAGTCAAAATGAGGACTCGATGGGGGACTAAGAGGATGAACTCTAACTCTATGGGGAGGAGTAATATATCCTACAGGGCGTTATCACTCCCTCGGTTCTCCGAAGGCTGAGATGCAGACCAACAAAGGTAACCACATACCACTTTGACCTAGTATCTATCCTTACTAGGCTGAGAAGGCTCCATTGATGAAATCACATCTAATTGACTGGATCATGAAATATTTTAGGCTATTGTGTTGGTGGATTTGGTGCAAAAGTGTACCAATCCACACTTTCTTAAGAAGGGTGGTCATTGCCTCTTAAGCATCTGGTCACAGGAAAAAAAAAAAAAAAATTAGAAGGTTAGTGAACATGCTATAAAACAAAACACACTAGAGAATGACATAGTATGCATATGTAGAGAGAAAAAAATACTAAACTAAACTGTAATATTCCTAATTTAGCTTCAGCTAATAGGAATATTAATTTTTCTTTTGAAATCTAGATACATGAATAATTGAGCAAGGAGGCTCCTAATTTTCTCAAGTATGAATAAAAATCCTTCCTAATGTGAAAGGGGATCATGAAATAACCAATTCAAGCATCCACATGTGTGAACAAGGTCTAAACTATGTGGACAAGGTCAAGTTTGACCAAGTCAACATGATTTATTCTCAAAGAAGTGGATTATAAATAAAGCCAACTCAATGTGAATAGAGATCAATCTAGCTAGATAAAATGAAGACACCTTGAGTGTGAAAAGGGACAAGGCATGAAGAATCAGTCAAGGTTGACCAAGTCAACAAATCTGTCTAGATACATTACACCATCTTGATGGACAACGCAGTTTTAGTGGAGGATCCTTTGCATGGAAGCAACCTCATAGTGGGTGGGACCCTTGGTGAGGAAGCTCATCAATTATATAATGAAGGATATGGCAAGCATATGGAAATATTGGAGATTATATTTTCATGTGGTCTGCTTAGCCTTCCTGCATACTTGGCTGTTTAGCTAAGTTGCTGCATTGTTTAGTGCAAGGGTTTGCCCGGGTGGGGATTCCCTACTCTTTCTTGGAGATATTGCTTGAGAAATCTAAGAGGAGCTTTCTGATATGAATTTTCCACTACCTATTGTTGTACCAAGCATCTATCTTCAGCAAAAATGCATTCCCTTCAGAAAACTGTGTTATTTCTTAAGGTGTGTAGTTGAAGGGGTTAAAACCCCATTTTGAGGAGCTAGTTTCCCAAGAGGAGGATCAACCTTTCTTTGGGAAAGCTAGGAGAATAATATACAGCAATTTCTTTGCATTTTCAGCCATATATATCAGATCTTCATCCATACAGCATTATTCAGCCACATATTTTGCAGCAACTTTCTCTTGTATATCTTTTCTCTCAAGAAACCCTTGTTGGGTCTTCTTGGATCTGTATAAAAGAGATTAGATCTCTGTTTTTGTACCTCATTGAGTATTATAATAATATTATCAGATATATTTATCTATTTTCTGATTTAATCTCTATTTATACTGCACATTCTCTTATGCAGCAGCTCCGGCATTTTGTAGTCTTGGGGTTTTGGCAATTTATTGTTGTCTTGAGCATGGGAGGCTTGTTTAACTAGGCTAAAGGCATTTTTTTCTGAAAATATTTTGCATGAATGTCCCATATTGACTAATATAAGGGACACAACCATTATTTTTTACTATTATAGCTCAATATTCAGAAAATAACGTTTTTAGGGCCAAATATGCTGTTTTTCCCCACTTGGTGAATTGTATAAAGGGATAGTTTGTTGCTATGATTTTTCTATGAAGGCCATGTGTTTAAATACATTATATGAGATGATCACTTTCTACTCTCCAAATTTGTAATACCTTAAGGTATTCTTATTGTTGTAGAAAATTTCAGATTTGGAATATTACAATGGTATCAGAGCAACAATCTTGGCTTAGCCTGTGAGCTCAAGAATGATTGAGTCTTCTCATGGGGAGGAGAATATTTTTAGAAGAAATCAGGGAAAACCCTTATTTTCTGGAGAAAATAGGTTCTCAAAACTTCTCATTTCAAATCTGCAGGGAAAAAGCAAGGGCATCAAAGAAATGAGGAGGGAAACACATGAAGATCCCTCAGCAAGATCTATACAAGAGGAAGATTATAAATCCTCATCTTATGGATATGATCACTCATCCATATCATCAGATCTACCACATTCTATCAGCAATTTCTTCATGAAGAGGAAGAAAGGAGATGTGCCAAAGAAAGATACTCTTGGTGATTATTTGCAGGAATATGAAGCTCAATCTAAAGAGTTCAAATATCACTTGAACTTCCAAGGGTTTTGCCAAATGAAGAAGGAAAATAGCACAAGGAGCAAGAAGCAGGGTGAGGGTAGATTCTTTCTATCCACTTTTGATGGATCACCTCTATGTCCAGCTAGGGCTTGGGTGAAGGAGCTAGACACCTTTGTGCAGCAACATCAAGTTTCAAAATTTGAAGCCATAAAAGTACCAACGCTGCATTTTGAGGGTAAGGCCTATGCTTGGTGGTTGTTTGAATCATTTTCCTTAAATATTTCAAATACATCTACTTATGCAAAGTTCATTAAAAGATTAGCAAAGAGGTTTGATGATATTTCATGTGAAGCATCTTCTATTGCAACTATCAAGCCACATCAAACAAAACTTTTGCATGAGTTGGGAGGGTCTATCTATCCAACTCCATTTCTGAAAACCAATGAAGAGGAGGTGAACTTGTTTAATACTTTTCCAAGGGCAAGATATTCTTTAGATGAAGGGCTTCCTTCTCAAAAGGAAAACATGAATATTCCTTCTTCAAAAGAGGACCAAGATCTAAGGCCTCTTGTTGAAAGTAAGGTAGCTACAACTAGTGAGAAAGAGAAAGGAGAGGCAAGAGAAGATAATGTAGTCATGACAAGGCCACCTCAAGCACCTCATGAAGCAGAGGATGGAGCACTTGCTCCAAATAAAGAAACTCTTGCACCTTTGCAAGGAGTTCCAAAGGGTCTCACACATAGAGCTCTTGGCATAACACATGAGCAGCATGTACCTTCATTTCCAAATGATGAGATCCTGAAGATAGGAGAAGGAAAAGAGGAGGAATGGCATAACAAGATGAAGAGCATGTACCCTTCTCCATTTCAGAGTTTGAAAGAACAAAGAAGGCAAAAGGGCCCATGCAACAAAGGTAAGGGAAAATCTGTCCACCTACATTCACATCCTACTCTACCTTGATGCCTCTCTTCAAGGAGGCATTTCAGCAGGAAGACCTCCTAATTGAAGGAAAAATAAAGTTTTCTCTCAACTATATGCAGCAGCAACCTATTTTTTTAAAGAGGTAACCTTGGAAGGAGCCACTACAGCACTGAAAATCATTGATGGAAGGCTAGTCAAATTTCTGAAATTGACCTTGCTTTCTTCCACTCATCTATTTGCGTTGGAGGGAATAGATTCAGAAATTTATGCTGATATGAGCATAGTATCAAAAGGCTACTCCATAGATTTGTGGCAGCAAAGGATACTCCATTATATAATGAATATTATTGAACATAACAAAAAAATAATTTCATTTTTGTATGCAGGAGCAAAATTGTGGAAGTTTTTGAGAAAGAGAACCTTTCAAGGGGAGGGTGACTTTCCTAAACTTCAATCTTGTCTTGAGCAAGATCAGCTGCAAGAAAGGAAGCAAAATAAATTTTGGAATACTCCAACATGTGACTTTGACATCAAGCATGTCAAGGTGGAGATCCATCATATGACAAATACATCATTTCAGACTTCTACAATGCTATCAATTTTGGGAAGCCTAGACCCTTATTGGGAGTCCCAACTCTTGATGTAATATTCTAAGGACCTATTCGCATGTAAGGTTCTTGATGGGAAAGAAATGGATGGAAAGTATAAAGTAGTTAATGGAATCATTTATGTTCATTATCAGATCTACTTAACTAAAGATTCCAAGCTCAAGAAAAAACTACTTAACACAACCTATGAGGTCTTGATTTCAAATCCCACTAGTTTCATTAAAACATGTCATACTATTCTAGATGGATTCTTGTGGGAAAATTTCAAGGAGGAGATGCACTCTCATATGAGTAAGTGCATGGATAATTTGTTGGTTGAGGAGGAACATAGCTCTTGGGAAGAGTTATCATTATCACCTCCTTATTCATTGAGTGTGAGAGGGATCTCATCCATGAGCTACCTTGCTGATTTTAAAGAAGTGTATGATAAACATTGCATTGCTGAACCACATGATGTATTTATTATATACTTGCATTTTATTAACACTCATGTGCAGGTCTTGGCACCAAGAGGGGGCACTTTTTCTGATGAGCTTCATGAGCCACTTTGGGCCATGAACAATGGTAATGTTGGCCATTCTTTGGGAGGTCTTGGAGAGATGATGTACTCTTCATGGTGTGATTCATTAACACCAACCATCATACACCTTCTCCAAGCATGTAATAAGGATGGGGCAGCAAAAAAGTGTTGGGGAGAATACTTATCATATCATATTCTATGGCAGTTAGGAGGGAAACTGCACTCGTTGAACATGAGGAACCATTTTCCTTCTCGCTTATTGTATATGGCAGCTAGCATGATCTTACTTATGATCCCACATGTTGAAGATGTTCTTAATTTTGTTGTGAACATGGTTAGAGGAGAGACACATTTTTTGGGTGTGTCTTTGGGGGAAGAAAGTCCCCACTTTTTCTACACTACATGTTCCAAGGGGAGCATGAGAAACTATATGGCCACCATTGCATATTACTTGTTTCTTTATGATGTGGACCATATGTTTGGTTGGAGCACTTGGGGCATGCCTCTCATGAGCAATTAGGAGGATCGTTTCTATGAATTACCAAGCTGGAAGGTGATTCATTTTATTTGGATGATAGCATGGAGGAGGGAGACCGCCATTGATGATGAAATTCCCCATGATTGTCATCACTTCTATCTTGAGCAGGCCATGGATCAGCAAGATGGTTTCCGTAACAACCTTCCATACTTTCATGATGAGAGCCATTGGATTTATTTACCAAAGGCCAACTTGCACACTTGGGAGGAGCCATTGGGAGATGGATTTTTTGTAGAAATTCTGAAGCAATGGAGGATACTATGGGATGAGAGGGCCACAAGAGGAAGAGGGGAGATTTTGCAGCACCCTTGCAGTTGCTTGAGGACAAGCAACATTTAAGAGGGGGAGACTATAATATTCCTAATTTAGCTTCAACTAATAGGAATATTAATTTTGCTTTTGAAATCTAGATGCATGAATAATTGAGCAAGGAGGCTCCTAATTTTCTCAAGTATGAATAAAAATCCTTCCTAATGTGAAAGGGGATCATAAAATAACCAATTCAAGCATCCACATGTGTGAACATGGTCTAAAATATGTGGACAAGGTCAAGTTTGACCAAGTCAACATGATTAATTCTCAAAGAAGTGGATTCTAAATAAAGCCAACTCAATGTGAATAGAGATCAATCTAGCTAGATAAAATGAAGGCACCTTGAGTATGAAAAGGGACAGGGCATGAAGAATCAGTCAAGGTTGACCAAGTCAACAAAGCTGTCTAGATACATTACACCATCTTGATGGACAACGCAGTTTTAGTGGAGGAGCCTTTGCATGGAAGAAACCTCATAGTGGGTGGGACCCTTGGTGAGAAAGCTCATCAATTATATATGAAGGAGATGGAAAACATATGGAAATATTGGAGATTATATTTTCTTGTGGTCTGCTTAGACTTCCTGCATACTTGGCTATTTAGTTAAGTTGCTGCACTGTTTAGTGCAAGGGTTTGCTCGGGTGGGGATTCCCTACTCTTTCTTGGATATCTTGCTTGAGAAATCTAAGAGGAGGTTTTTGATCTGAATTTTCCACTACCTGGTGTTGGGCCAAGCATCTAACTTCATTGAAAATGCATTCCCTTTAGAAAACTGCGTTATTTCTTAAGGTGTGCAGTGGAAGGGGTTAAAACCCCATTTTGAGGAGTTATTTTCCCAAGAGGAGGATCAACATTTCTTTGGAAATATAGGGGAAGCATCTACAGCCATTTATTTTCATGTTCATCCATATATTGCAAATCTTTAGCCATGCAGCGTTATTCAGCGACAGATTTTGCAGCAGCTTTCTCTTGTATATCTTTTCTGTCAAGAAACCCTTGCCGAGTCTTCTTGGATCTGTATAAAAGAGATTAGATCTTTGTTTTTGTAACTCATTGAGTATTATAATAATATTATCAGATATATTTCTCTATTTTTCGAGTTAACATCTATTTATACTGTGCATTCTCTTATGCGGCAGCTCCAACATTTTGTAGTCTTGGGGTTTTGGCAATTTTTAGCTGTCTTGAGCATGGGAGGCATGTTTAACTAGGCTAAAGGCACTTGTTTCTAAAAATATTTTGAATTCATGTCCCATATTGACTATATAAGAGACACAACCATTATTTTTTACTATTATAGCTCAATATTCAGAAAATAACGTTTTTAGGGCCAAATGTGTTGTTTTTCCCCAATTGGTGAATTGTATAAAGGCATAGTTTGTTGTTGTGATTGTTCTATGAAGGCCATGCATTTAAATACATTATATGAGATGATCACTTAATGATATCCAACTTTGGAATAACTTAAGGTATTCTTATTGTTGTAGAAAATTCCATATTTGGAATATTACAGAAACAAATACACGAAATCTCATAAAGAGATAGGCAAAACAATAATACGAATGGCGGCATCAATGTCCCCTCTTATTGTTTTCTATTAATGAGAAAGATAGAACATTTACTCACTTACCAAGGGTCCCTTAGAACTATGGAGTTCTAAGACTTGGTGCAAGGACTTTTTTACCTCCTAGCTGCCTGGTGCAAGGTCTCTCTCTCTACTCCAAAGGATTGGATTTGTTGAATGTCCAAAAACTGAATCCCCTCTCTACTTCTACTCCAAATTACACACTACTGGATTGTTTTAAAGAAATTTTGGCCAGCATAACAATGTGCTCTCTCTTTTTTCATCTCTTGGTGGCCTTTTATAGATGAATTCAAACTCTCCTTCCCTCTCTTGGTACATTGATGGACGGTGACCCAAGAGAGGGGGTTGATTCCATTATGTGCCACATGATCCCATTGTGTGTTCCCTTGAGGTCCCAAGGAAGCTTAGGTGGTTGTCCTTGGGTGGCCTCAAGTGTGGGATCATTTTCCTAGAGTGTGCCTTGTGGTCTCGGAAAGTGACTTCCACCACTCTCAGGTGTGCACAACTTTTTTAGGGAAATCCACGAAAAGGCATGCCTATCAAAGAAAAATGTGCGCGAAGGCGTGTTCTGCTAGTGTCTTCAGTGTGCAATTTGATTTTTCTTCTGGACCTTGGATAATTTTTAAAATTTTCAGATTCTTTAATGTGCCTCAGCCATGTAAATCCTTTTGCCTGAAATTTAATAATGTCATCTTTTCTTGTCTAATTTTTCAATGATAACATTTTCCCCCTAAAGTGTGAGGTCTAAGAAGAACTATATAGCTGAAATACATTATAGTTTATTTTCTATGTACTATGTGGAGAGAGAGAGAGAGAGAGAGAGAGACCTGCGTGTAGCAAGAAGTTGGAAACGCCTTACAACGGTTCAAAGAGCGACCATGTCCTGTGGGAACCCTGCCAGAAATGGTATTTATACAATAAATACAATTTTTCTATGAGGTGGGAATGTCCCATGCTTGTGATTCTTTGGTTAGATAAACAAATCTATTTAACAAATACAGATTCAGTCTGTGTCACTAGTATGGTAGTGATCTGTTGGTTGATGACAACGATTGTTGATGCCCTCAGGGGCATTTTTTCTTTGGCAATAGATGGAATGTGGTACCCACATGCGTAAGATTGGTATCGTATATAAATTCCCATTGTATGCATGGGTGTATGACTGGGACCTTTGTGCATAAGCATTGCTAAAAGAGATGCTTATAATGGCATGGGTCTTCAATGCATTTGATCAAAGTGAAATGGTTGTAAGGTACAATACCATCTTGAAATGAAAGCTTGTGTTATAGTCGAATGTCAGGAGGATCGATGACATATGTGGGAAGTGATGATTCCCACATTGCCACTCGAGGATGTACCTTTTGTGGTGAGGGGTAATCCAAGGTACCACTTCCTTTTTGGAAAATAGGAGTTGAAGTCGAAAAAAAGGAAGCCTCAACCAAATGAGAGAGTCATTGATGCTAGGGATCAGGATTTTGGATGTGATAGGTTTAACATAGGCATGATGGTGAGCAGTGACTGAAAATTGATGATGGGGATTTAGTGGCCCAAGGTTAGAGTATAAAAAGCATCTTGGTAGCAGTAATAACTATTTCTAATGGGTAAATCCCTGGAGTCAGTAGGACATCCAAGGTGGATATATGTTGGTTATGAATTTCTTGGTGGCTTATGCATGAAAGGTGTGATACTCCAACCAAGGGTGACCATGGACTGCTGTCGTGGGAGAAAACATTGATGGATAAGTGGGGGACGTTGTTCACTGTTTTAAGTCTTTGTACACTTACCAAAAGAATGAAACAATGGGATTTGGATTGTACAAAACATAGAGACGGGTTCCCCAGAACATGAATATTCTCACTCATTGATGATGTGAGGAGGTTGTTTTTTATGAGGGTGGGGGGGGGCATTGGTTGGTCTCTTGTGTGGGGTGATGAAGCAGATGGAAAGTATCGCAGATGGGCTATGTTGATGAAGGTATGGTAGGCCAAATGCGAGGCGCAGTGATGTGCTTTCAATCTGCTTTAAAAACCTAGTAGCCCGAGAAAGGGGTTTTATTTTGATATGGTAAAACTTGACTTGATGCATGGTGGGTGAATGGGGATGAAGTGCTTCCCAAACTAAAGTGGTATGGCCATGGCATCATGATTTTTCTGTTATATGGTCTACTTTGACTGATGAGTGCCATGGAAGGGAGGCTCTACTGACCAAAAAGGATTTTTATCATGTGCAATGTGGGGAAATGATAGACATGGTTAGGTGCTTGGAACCTATGGTTAAATTCTTGTGGAGAAATGATGTCAGGATATGCAGAGTTTTTCTGGGAGCCTATCATGCTGAGCGTAGAATGATACCTGCTCTGGTACTTTCAGTGGATGGAGCGATGGATGGTTTTCATAATACCTGCATCAAAATGCCCCAAGTGAAAGCATCTTCTTCTTTCAAATAATATTGAAAGACATGTGGTAAATGAAAAGAAGATGAGAGAAGTCATACCTGCCAGCACTAAAAAATTATTTTTTCAGAGGTGTGAATGTGTGGCACATCCTTTGGGTGTTATGAGTTGTTGATCACTGTGTTTCTTTCGGTTCTACAATTGGGCCTTCTGAGCTCTTGTTATGGTCCTCAAAACAATCTGAAAAGGGTGACATATAGGCCAATATCGCTCATTTTATTTCATTTGTGACATTTGAGTGTTTGAGGTTTTGAGAGGTCAGAGGCTTTTACGGAGTTGTTCTTGTCGTTTTGTCAGCTTGAGTACTCGAGACTCGCGATTCTTGATCCAGGTAGGCCCCATAACATCCTGCATTCTAATTTTTTAGTATGTTGGTATCAGGGTCCATACAAAATAGGTTTGTATGGATTCCAAGTCATTTTTTTCCTTGACCGCGTAGGGGATCAATTCACAGGCGCGTAATTTTTGAGCAGAACTGAGGATTTTGCGTGAAATTATCATGCTTGTATTGGCTTTGACCATGCCTTTTCTACGTCTGTGGGAAAAACAAATGCACATCTCTCATGTATGTCTGAGGAATATGTGCGCAGAGAGTCGAAGCAATTTCTTGAAACAAAAAATGGGAAATTTTGTCAAATTTTTGGTGCTTTTAGTGTCACTGATGTGTACCTATTTGATGACAGGATGTTATGGAGGGAGAGGGATTGGCGTGACCTCTGGGTCATTTTGGCAGCTGATGCCAATGCGTGCCAGCAGTTGGCACACTGGTGTCTTCTCAAGTTCATGGAGAATGACCTCTTACGATCACAAGATCGTCTTTTGTGTTTGTTAACACTGGAAAATCGTACAGCAGAAGACAACATCAATTAATGTCGAGCCCAAGGATTTACAGGATAGAAACACATTATAGAATCAAGAATTATTTAAAATCTCTAAGGTTTTGGGAAAATCAGATTTGAACTGGTCATAAATGCTGAAATTCGTACTTTATCCTTTGAGAAGAGCGCCTTCTGCGCACCTTTTTGCCTGATAAGCGTGCATTCCTGGAAATAGAAAAGAGTCACTTTCTGGGACCACACCAAGAAAAGGACAGTTACTCCTTATGTGAAAGTTCCCTAAGGATAGCCACTAGTGCCTCCTTAGACATTATGTGAGCACACAAAAGAATATTTGAGCACACAATGGAATAACACCTCTCTCTTGGGTCAGCATCCATCATGTACCAAGGGAGGGAAGGAGGATTTGAAGCTCACCTATATAAACCCACCAAGAGATGAAAAAATGGTGATCATAGTGTTATGCTGGCCAAAGTTTCCCAAGCAACGCCAGCATTTTGTGTGACCCAGAGCTGGAGCTAAAGAGGACTCGATAGGTTGCCACCCAACATCTTAGTCCACCACAGCAGAGAGAGAGAGAGGGAGACTGCATCATAGGCAGAGCTTGGAAGGCAACATCCTTGCATCAGGACCTAGAGCCATTGCCTAGGGGCCCTTTGGCAAGTGGGTAAAATTTCTTCTCCTTTTTAAACGTTTAATAAGAAGAGGTCATCGAGCCATAATTTGCATTATTATCATTTTGGACTCTCTATATAGCTTCTGTATATTTGTGTTTTTAGTTTTATTTTAACCAGAGCATACTTCAACATACTATTTCCATTAAGTTTTATGATTTTGAGCTCCCCCACTTTCTTCCTGTTACCAATAGTTTAGAGAGTAGACCACACTCTCTAAGCTGGTGTAATTTCATACTCCTGTGCAAAAAATCCACAACAACAGGATTGGCGACTCCACTGACGTGTTCCAAGTTTATGTGGTTGTGCCATCTTTTGCAGGAAACCATTTTTCTATGCTGGAGTGGAGCTGACAATCCTCTGACCCATCTTGTAGTCCTTAGACTCACTGAAGTGACTGACTAAAGAAGGCAACTCCTAATATGTTACTTGCAGGATTTTTGCGCGTAGTTTTTCCTCACAGAGGTGCATTGTGCGTGTTCAGGAATTACCTACATGCAGGGAGGCGCACCTGTCAAGGATTTTTGTGTGCAAATTGCAGACTGAGATATTTTCTCCCTATTTTTTGCATTTTTTCTGCTTGTAAGTTTGTTGGGCAGCCCCTAATGTATTTTCCAACACCTGTGTTGATACCCCACAGCTTCTGAGAACTCACGTTTTGCTGCTTTCTGAAAGAATTTAGTTATTTTTTCATTTAAGTTGGTTTTTGCAAAAAGTGTTCACATAGTTTAAGTAGGAGGAGAATTAACCATTACTTTCTAAACAATTTATGTTTTTTTAGATTCTGGTATACACACTTAGTTTAACTAGTCCAAGTAAGTGGCTCAAGACCACACATGCATAAGCTAGTGTAGAAATTGTTTAGTTTAAATTCAATTTTTGCATCTAGGAAATTGCAGGACTAGGATTGTGTTGAGTGTTGACGCTCAAATCTACCTCAGGCTGAAATGAGGTAAAACTTAAGGCCACATCAAACCACGCTCAGCCTCGTAGCTAGCCCTACGAGGACAGGAGAGGGCTCTCTCCGGGTCAAACTCAGTGAAAGATGTCCAATAAGATCTGAGATGACCGATAAAAAAAAAACTGATTTTATGCTAGTAAATGGATAGGGGAATTTGTTTTAAATTTTTGGGTTTTCGTTGGAGAAATGGGAAAAAACAATTTTGGGTCCAGGGATAAGGTCAGACCTTTGCAGATTTCGAGTTGGGGCGAGGTAGGTGATGATATTGATGCTTTTAATTGGATATATGGACGGATTAGACCGACGAGGAGCTGAAGAGGGCAAAGAAGAACTTGGATCCTCTCCAAACAGTCGAAAACATATAGAACTAAATGAATTCAAAGGCAGAGCACTGTAAACAATGGATTCAACCTCATCTACTCATTCAATTTAGTTCAGAAGCATATGAAAGGATGACATACATTTAAACATGAAGAAACTTACAGTAAACAAAGAGGAAACACCATCAAGAACAGAACACCACAAGGATCCCAACAAGTGCCGCAAAACCTCTGATCTTTCCTTAGCCAAATATGAAAAAATATGTACAATGATATCAAAGTCTCCCAAGAGTCCAACCTCTCCAACCTCTGAAAATGATTGAGAAATTACATCATATAGATCACTCTAACCCCTTCCCATGCCTCTAGGGGTCGAATTCCTTCTTCAGGGATCAGTTTCAACCAAATTCTAATCAAGGAACTAGAATCTAGGCAGCTAACAAATTGCCTCTAAAAGAGTGGAAACTGATTCACTTACATGATTTTCACTTTTTTGAGAGTGAATCTTCTAGAATAGATAAAAATAAGCCAAAGTTACATGCCAACCATCAATTTACATCATAAAAACCCAAAAATTTCATCCACAAGCAAAACTGGTCCCAACTGGTCGAAATTCTGAGCTGGAAGTTGAAAATTTGACCAAAAATCTCTATGGGTAGCGCCCCTGATCTCTATGGGTAGCGCGCCTTTCAACCTGATTTTGAAGTACTTCCTGACATCCAAATTGAGCTCATGATAGCTCGTTGGAAAGCCCTGGATGTTGGCTATCCAACCCAAGTGGAATTTCCCAATTTGGAGCTCATTTGCCCCTCCAAAACTTCATTCTCCCAGAAGTACGTCCTGCTGGTGCAAAAAGTGGCAGCAAGGTGGTTTTCATAGTGTTTTTGAGCCTTTTGACCGTCCAGAATCTGATGAAATGCTTCGACCCTGCATGAGCATGCATAACTTACCATGAAAAATCCAAAAATGCAAATATTTCCTTCAGCAAGTGTCCCAATCGTATGGGTAGCGCGCGGCGCGCTACCCATAGAACTGAAAAATCTGTTTTGAGGCATAAAAAATCACAATTGACAAAATTTTCTCCAAATTTGCTCAAATTCGGAGCGAAGACCCTCCATCATGTATCATGCCCAGCCAACGAAGCCTCGGCCAAAATCCGAAGTGGATCAGGCCTTTTCCACCGTTTTAGTGCTCTCCTGGTGCATGCAGTTCCTGTGGTGAAAACACTGTCTCGGTTGTATGATGTGTTGTTGTCAGTCATGGTGTTGCAATGTGTATGTTCAGCTTGTTGAAAATGAGAAATGAGACCTTGGTGTCTTTGTCTCCAATCGCCAAATGCGTGCCAAAGGGAAATGAGGGATTAAGAACCCCTATAAGTGAGATAGGAATGGGATATGTTGATGGGGGGTAGTTTTTAAGGACATGAGTGAAATGAAATGGCAACATATCAGTGAGTCAAGTGGAATCAAGGACAAAGAAACAACCTTTGAATGTTATGGAGATTAGGCTTTTGTCAATGGAGGAATGTAGTAGTAAGTAAGAGGGTTTGGGATTTCACATGGGAACCAAAAGTATAAAGGGATATGAGGATAATGAATATGGGGAAGGGACGACGATATGATCACATGGTAGTGATAGCAGTGATGGAATACAAAGAAAAGGTTGACAAATGGCAAGAAGTTAGCACCAACACAATCTTCAAACTTTATGCATAACCCTAGGAGCAGATTTGGTATAAACGTAGGGTTTGATGTTCACCATATCAAACACTTGTTTTCTTCACCTTCGAAACACCATAATCATGTCCAAATTCACTGAGCAAACGTAAAGAACCTACTTGCAAGCAGTTGGAGGCAATTTGGCATGAATATGGACGAAGGAGCAAAATTTTTTGGCTCTGAAATTGTATGGGTAGCGCCCCTGCCCAATGGGTAGCGCGCAGCTCTATGGGTAGCGCGCACTTTTCTATGAGTAGCTACATAGTGCATTTTGCAGGAGGCTTTTGGAGGCCTTCCCGGTGTCCAAATTAGGCATGTAATAGCTCGTTGGAAAGCTCTTGAAGTCTAATTTCCAACCCAAGTGAAATTTTGAAATTCGGAGTTAATTTACCCTATCAAAAATTAAATCTCCCAACACTACTCCCAGCAGGTGCATCAATCCTCTTGAGGCAACGGTATTTTTGACATTTCTCCAAAACCATGATACGTGTGTAAAAAGTGAAAGAGGTTTTTCTTCCTTGGAATGTTTTGGACAAAAAACTCTCTCAGTTTTCCAAAATTCATCTTTGATTTCTCTGAAACATCTTTTGAGTGAAACCGATCCCGATGTGTGAAACAAGGGATTTTGTCGAAATGAAGCGAAATGAAGGGGATAAGGGGCTTCTAAATTCTTGGAGAAATTTTTGGAAGTAGGGAGGGATGTTAGGAAGTAGGGGAAAGAGGAATCACAGAGATTGAGTGAGGGGAAGGGGTCCAAAAGGGAAAAACACAGGCCTAGCCTAGAAAATTGTCAAGTTGTGGCAAGAAACTAGGGTTTGTGCAAAAATGAGGAATTTGGGGAATCTCAGTGATGGGAAGTGTTTAATAAGGTATATTAAGGATAGGGGAAGATGTGTGAACATCAGGATACAAGTTTTTCTAATGATTTGACCATCCAAGAGAAATTACCTCCAAAACCCTAGGAGAGGGAAATGGACCTTGCCTAGGCACAACTGAAGCATGAACAAGCTGTAAAATGACCCAATGGAACTTGACATGATGATGAAAACCCTTTGAATGATAATAGACTCAGCTGAAAGGTGACATGGACCGACATTTGGACAACTTTGACAGGAGTAAAAGAAACCCCTAGACCTAATGCCTAGTGACCAAATTTTGCTTGAAGACTCATTGAAATGACAAAATTTGACCTTGACACTTTAAGATCACTTTGTAAGAGCATGTTTGATCACTGGAGGAAGGCTACAAAGGCTGACTCTAACATTGGCTCCAATGGGGATGGTAGCTCCTTGGAGGTGCCAAGAACGGCAGATCTTTGGGAGAGCAGACCAGTGCCTTATCCATTGGGCAATGGAAACAAAAACTCAAACTGAAATGCATGACTGAAAACTGATGAATTGACGACACAAATTGACTCTCACTTAACTAAGAACTGACTCAATACTTAAACACAACCGACAAACTGGAAATATGCTCAAAGTAGAGCTTATTCAATACAACCTACTCTAATTGTGTTTTACACCACCCGATCAAGTGTAATGGAACAGCCAATGCAACCATGTAAGCATGCTGGCTGCTGTTTGATTTCTTCCCAAATGCTTGCTTGTGAACAACAAGAAAGAACTACTGAAAGGCAACTCCCATGGAAACTTTGAACCAAGTGGACTGCTGATAAACTTGCAAAGCACAAATTGACTAGATGACTGCAAGAATACTGTGAATGGATCTTCATAAACATAGCTCTGGTCCAGATAATCTCCATACCTTGATCTTAAAATTTTCCTCACATCTGTGGTGCTTTTCTTTGGTGAATGCAGCAAGCTGTCAAAAGGATCCTGAATTTTATGAAAAACCAAACTCTGTTGCTGATTCCAGATAGAAAAAAAGTCTCATTCATCAATCTCCTCATATGAATGGAAATCTTGACATGTGCTATGCAATGAACAATCTATTAAACAAGACAATGAAGGTGACCTTTGAATAAGATTATCATCAAAATTCTTTTCCGGCACATGGTTAACTAATGAAGGACAACCTTTACTGCAAACATCATCCAACACACGAGCAATAGGATCATCAAAAACTTGAGAAGACGACTGCACTGTATCCCTTGAAACTGTATGACATCCTACTGGCTGTTCATCTTTTCCTTGAGATATATTACAAAAATTCTGCCTTATAAACTGAAATGCTTCGAAACCAAAGGGTATAGAATTTTCCTGCGTCATCAAATCATGTATTTCATCTTCCACACCTTCATCTGTAATCTGATCTTCAATTTCATTTGGTGGCTGCAAATCTGATGCTACAAGCTGCTCAAGAATTTCATTATCTGTCTCATCCTCAACATTAACACTGAGAGATTGCTGATTTCTTATAGGCTGCTCATTTGAAGATTTACTATGCAATTTTTCTCTCAAAAACCTAAATGATTCAAAACATAATGGTATGGAGTCACCTTGTATCATTTGATCACATGTACCAGCTTCCATGTCTTCAGCTGCAACTTGAAAATCAATGGCTTTCGAGGGCTGAAAATCTGAATATGAGAAATCTTGAACAAGGTTTTCATTGCACTCAAGATGGTCCAGATCAAGACTTGTTGACATTAGATTTCTGATTGCATGGTAGTTGTCTCTGATGAACTGAAATGAATCAAAACAAAAAGGCAAAGATCCTTCACTTACTTCAAAATTTGCTGCACTTTCCTCATCATTGCCATAGCTGATATGCATCGGTTGATCACTGTACTCAAGCTGCTGAAAGTGAACTTCCTCCTCGCACAAACTATCTGCTGATTCGTCTGCAAGATTAGCTTCTGTTTGGAGAACATAATCATCATCATACTGATCAAACTGAGGCAATTCATCATCAAACATAAACATCATATCAACAGCTCTCTCTTCTTCACAATGATCTATAAAACAATCAGTATGACAACTGGGATAAGAAACAAAATGTTTTGGGTCAGCCGCTTGTTCTTGAATGTCATTTTCATTTTTTGCAGTCATTTTCCGCACCATCTCTTCTACTACGTTTACGAAAAGATCAAGCTTTTCCTCTGAAGGTGTCAGCTGCTCTGAAACATTCTTCTTTTCTTCTTCCTTCAACCTTGCCCTTCGGATCAGCAAATGAGCCTCTACATTCACTGCCTTGTTCTGCATCTCGTGAAGTGTTGCAATATTCTTTTCTCTCAGCTGAAACTCCATTTTTGGATCAAAGGCACCCGGGTAGTGCAAGAGAGCAGATCTAGGAGAAGGTCTTATATCAACTGGCATCGAATAATAAACTTGGTTAAATCTAGCAGAAAATTGTTGTACTGTCTCACCTGGCAGTCTTTTCAGCTGGTTAAACTCCTCTATAATCAACAAAAAGTTCTGTCCGATCATCCACCTGTCAAGGAAAACTTTGACAAACTTCTGGAAATCTGTGATGCTCGCATTAGGCAAGGCTTTGAACCAACTCTTCACTTGGCCTTGCAAAGAAAGAGCAAAAAGCCTAATACTAACATCTTCTTCATCAACTTCGAAAAAATCTAGAAAAGTCTCAACATTCTGCACATGTTGCTCAGCATTGACATTATTACATTCACCATCAAATCTTGGTAGATATAGGTCATAATTTTTAGGGAAAGCATGAAGAACAGAAGGTAAAACAAGAGGTTTGTACCGATCTGGAATTTTACAAGGTGTAGGGGTATGTACAAGAGCTGTGGGATCAATTTTATTTTCTTTAGGCTCATCACTCTGAAGAGAGTCATCATAAGATGTGGGAAAATTAAGGAGACCAGGATCAAAGGGAAACTCAAAATTTGCACTTTTTGAATGGGTCGAGTGAAGATTTTGATCACCTTTCTCATACAAAAAATTCTGAAAAACTTTGAGGACAGCTTCAAGACCAGCAAAGAAGTAATTTACAAGAAAGCAGATTAGATTCTGAATACCATTCCACTTTAGATACCTGAACTTTGTTTAAGATCCTTCCATTTTCTTAAAGAAAAAGTCAGTCCTCCAGACTTTGAATTGGAGTCACCAGGTGAAATATTTCAGCCTTCTTATGTCTGATCGTTGTCCACCATCAAAGATCAGATCTGAACTTGATACATGTACTGGGGAAATTTATAAATCAAGGGACACATTCACAAGCTAAACCGGAGATCGACTGAAGCAACTTTTATCTACTATGCACTCGCAGAGCAATGTGCAGTTCGAAGGCTACCTGGCGTGACTTCAGACTCTGTCTATAGCAAATGACAGTCACAAGCAAACCATTTTCTTCCCCAGTATGGTCGCCACTATGTTAGCGCTCAAATCTACCTTAGGCTGAAATAAGGTAAAACTCAAGGCTACATCAAACCAACCTTAGCCTCGTAGCTAGCCCTACGAGGACAGGAGAGGGATCTCTCCGGGTCTATCTCGGCAAAGGATTTTCAAAGGGGCCGAGATGACTTATAATGAACAATGAATACTGATTTTAGGCTAGTAAAGAGATAGGTATGTTTGATTTTGATTTTTTGGGTTTTCGCTGGAAAAATGGGAAAACAAATTTTGGGTCCGGGGATAAGGTCAGACCTTTGCAGATTTCGAGTTGGGGCGAGGTAGGTGACTATATTGATGCTTTTAATTGGATATACAGACAGATCAGACCGACGAGGAGCTGAAGAGGGCAGAGAAGAACTTGGATCCTCTTCAAATAGTAGAAAACATATAGAACTAAATGAATTCAAAGGCAGAGCACGGTAAACAATGGATTCAACCTCATCTACTCATTCAATTTAGTTTCAGAAGCATATGAAAGGAATGGCATACATTAAACATGAAGAACTTACAGTAAACAGAAAGAAAACACCATCAAGAGCAAAACACCACAAGGATCCCAACAAGTGCCGCAAAACCTCTGATCTTTCCTTAGCCAAAATATGAAAAATATGTACAATGGTGCCAAAAGTTTCCCAAGAGTCCAACCTATCCAACCTCTGAAAAGGATTGAGAAATTACATCATATAGAGCATCCTAACCCCCTACCATGCCTCTAGGGGTCGAATTCCTTCTTCAGGGATCAGTTTCAACCAAATTCTAATCAAGGAACTAGAATCTAGGCAGCTAACAACTTGCCTCTAAAAGAGTGGAAACTGATTCATTTACATGATTTTCACTTTTTTGAGAGTGAATCTTCTAGAATAGGTAAAAATAAGTCAAAGTTACAAGCCAACCATCAATTTACATCATGAAAACCCAAAAATTTCATCCACAAGCTAAACTGGTCCCAACTGGCCGAAATTCTGAGCTGGAAGTTGAAAATTTGACCAAAAATCTCTATGGGTAGCACGTCTTTCAACCTGACTTTGAAGCACTTCCCGGCATCCAAATTGAGCGCATGATAGCTCGTTGGAAAGCCCTGGATGTTTGCTATCCAACCCAAGTGGAATTTCCCAATTTGGAGCTCAGTTTACCCTCAAAAACTTTATTCTCCCAGAAGTACGTCCTGCTGGTGCAAAAAGTGGCAGCAAGGTGGTTTTCATGCTGTTTTTGAGCCTTTTGACTGTCCAGAATCTGATGAAATGCTTCGACCCTGCCTGAGCATGCATAAATTACCATGAAAAATCCAAAAATGTAAAAATTTTCTTCAGAAAGTGTCCCCATCGTATGGGTAGCGCGCGGCGCGCTACCCATAGAACTGAAAAATCTGTTTTGAGGCATAAAAAATCACAATTGACAAAATTTTCTCCAAATTTTCTCAAATTTGGAGCGAAGACCCTCCATCATGTATCATGCCTAGCCAACGAAGCCTTCGCCAAAATCCGAAGTGGATCAGGCCTTTTCCGCCGTTTTAGTGCTCTCCTGGTGCATGCAGTTCCTGTGGTGAAAACACTGTCTCGGTTGTATGATGTGTTGTTGTCAGTCATGGTGTTGCAATGTGTATGTTCAGCTTTTTGAAAATGAGAAATGAGACCTTGGTGTCTTTTTCTCCAATCGCCAAATGCGTGCCAAAGGGAAATGAGGGATTAAGAACCCCTATAAGTGAGATAGGAATGGGATATGTTGATGGGGGGTAGTTTTTAAGGACAGGAGTGAAATGAAATGGCAACATATCAGTTAGTCAAGTGGAATCAAGGACAAAGAAACAACCTTTGAATGTTATGGAGATTAGGCTTTTTTCAATGGAGGAATGTAGTAGTAAGTAATAGGGTTTGGGATTTCACATGGGAACCAAAAGTATAAAGGGATATGAGGATAATTAATATGGGGAAGGGACGACGATATGATCACATGGTAGTGATAGCAGTGATGGAATACAAAGAAAAGGTTGACAAATGGCAAGAAGTTAGCACCAACACAATCTTCAAACTTTATGCATAACCCTAGGAGCAGATTTGGTATAAACGTAGGGTTTGATGTTCACCATATCAAACACTTGTTTTCTTTACCTTCAAAACACCATAATCATGTCCAAAATTCACTGAGCAAATGTAAAGAACCTACTTGCAAGCAGTTGGAGGCAATTTGGCATGAATCTGGACGAAGGAGAAAATTTTTTTGGCTCTGAAATTGTATGGGTAGCGCCCCTGCCCAATGGGTAGCGCGCAGCTCCTATGGGTAGCGCGCACTTTTCTATGAGTAGCTACATAGTGCATTTTGCAGGAGGCTTTTGGAGGCCTTCCCAGTGTCCAAATTAGGCATGTAATAGCTCGTTGGAAAGCTCTTGAAGTATACTTTCCAACCCAAGTGGAATTTTGAAATGTTTTGTTCATTTACCCTATCAAAAATCAAATCTCCCAACATTACTCCCAGTAGGTGCATCAATCCTCTTGAGGCAACGGTATTTTTGACATTTCTCCAAAAAAATGATACATGTGTAAAAAGTGAAAGAGGTTTTTCTTCCTTGGCATGTTGTGGACAAAAACCTCTCTCAGTTTTCCAAAATTCATCTTTTATTTCTCTGAAACATCTTTTGAGTGAAACCGATCCCGATGTGTGAAACAAGGGATTTTGTCGAAATGAAGCGAAATGAAGGGGATAAGGGGCTTCTAAATTCTTGGGGAAATTTTTTGAAGTAGGGAGGGATGTTAGGAAGTAGGGGAAAGTAGAATCACATAGATTGAGTGAGGGGAAGGGGTCCAAAAGGGCAAAACACAGGCCTAGCCTAGAAAATTGCCAAGTTGTGGCAAGAAACTAGGGTTTGTGCAAAAATGAGGAATTTGGGGAATCTCAGTGATGGGAAGTGTTTAATAAGGTGCATTAATGATAGGGGAAGGTGTATGAACATCAGGATACAATTTTTTCTAATGATTTGACCATCCAAGAGAAATTACCTCCAAAACCCTAGGAGAGGGAAATGGACCTTACCTAGGCACAACTGAAGCATGAAAAAGCTGTAAAATGACCCAATGGAACTTGAAATGATGATGAAAACCCTCTGAATGATGGTACACTCAGCTGAATGGTGACATGGACCGACATTTGGACAACTTTGACAGGAGTAAAAGCAACCCCTAGACCTAATGCCTAGTGACCAAATTTTGCTTGAAGACTCATTGAAATGAAAAAATTTGACCTTGACACTTTAAGATCACTTTGTAAGAGCATGTTTGATCACTGGAGGAAGGCTGCAAAGGCTGACTCTAACATGATGAAAGAAATAGTGAAAGAAGAATTACAGAAATTGTTACAAGTTGGATTCATCTATCCTATTTCTGATAGTCAATGGGTATCTCCCATAGTTGTGGTGCCTAAGAAAAAGGGAAAGTGGATAATATGTGTAAACTATAGGGAGATCAATAAACCCACATTAAAAGATCATTTCCCTCTACTATTTATTGATCAAGTACTAGATTAATTAGCTGGGAAGAAATTCTTTTATTTTCTTGATGGATTTAGTCGATACAATCAGATTAAGGCAGCATTGGAAGACTAGGATAAAACCACATTTTCTTGTCCATGGGGAACATATGCATATAAATTTTTTCCCTTTGGGTTATGTAATGCACCTGCTACTTTCTAGAGAGTATTCCTTGCAATATTTGCTGATCTAATCCATGAATGTGTATAAGTATACATGGATGATTTCAATGTATATGGCGGAACATTTTATGATTCTTTGAAAAATGTTGAAAAAGTTTTGAAAAGGTGCATAAAGACAAATCTATCTCTCAGTAATGAAAAATAATTTATGATGTTAACTGAGGGGATAGTGTTGGGACACCATATTTCTTCTTCAGGAATCAAGGTCGACCCAGCAAAAATATAAGTCATTGTGAATTTAATGCCACCCACAACACAAAAGGAAGTAAGAAGTTTCTTGGGATATGTAGGCTATTATAGGAGATTCATTGAAAATTTCAGTAAAATAGCTCTACCTCTATTCAAGTTACTTGCAAAAGATGTTTAATTCCAATGGACAAATAATTGTCAAAATGCGTTTCAAATATTAAAAGAAAAATTTTCAGTTGCACCCATTCTTTGAGGACTAAATTGGTCATTACCATTTCATATATCTACTGATGCATCTGACACAACTATAGGAGCATCACTTGGAAATAAAGAGAAACCATTTAATTATGCCATATACTTCATAAGCAAAAACTTAACACCAATAGAATTGAACTATATAGTTACAGAAAAAGAAATGTTAGCTGTAGCGCATGCAGTTAATAAGTTTAGGCATTACATAATAGGTTATCAAGTATTCATTCACACAAATCATTCAACCATAAGATACTTAATGAAAAAAGCAATTACAAATGGCATAATTACTAGATGGATGTTATTAATGCAAGAATTTAACATCATTGTACAAGAACAACCAAGTAAGGATAATCAAGTAGCAAACTTTCTACCAAGGCTTCATTCACCTGGTGATCCAAATCCTATTTCATATAATTTACTAGATGAACATCTATTTGCTATAACTATTAAAAATCCATGGTTTTCAGATGTAGCCAACTATTTATGATTTGGAATACTACCATCCCATTACACAAATTAACAAAAAATAAAGATAATTAGAGAAAGTGCTAGCTATAGTTGGGTCAATGGTGACTTATTTTTATACTAGTTTTGATCTATTAATAAGAAAATGTGTTATAGAAGATGAGATTCTAGATATTCTGAAAGCATGTCATGACGAGCAATGTGGTGGTCATTTTGCAGAAAAGCAGATAGCATACAAAGTGCTCAAACTTGACAACTATTGGCCAACAATCTTCAAGGATTCCAAAGCATATTGTTAGGTGGATAAATCATTCTTGCGGACAAGAAATATCTCCCTAGTATCACAAGGATATCTAGAAACAAACAGGACAAATGTAAACTAATTTCTCTAGATTATATGTAATTTATAATTTTCTATGATGAAGAAAGGACCCACCTGTGATCCAATGCTAGTTGAATTTTTCTTTCCCGTCGCTCCAAGAAGTAGCCTCTTAAGATTTTCAAACAAAGAGATGGAAGAGAATCAAAAGCACCTGCAACATATACTAATTCAAAAATCACAAATCTATCTTAATGATCAAGGAATTTAAGAAATAATTCATTCAAGTAAACACATAAACAACTTATTGAGAAAACGAGATCCATTTCTATTATATTTAAATAAAAGAAGGAGCCTTATAACCGCGTTTGCCTTGATG
>CM076584.1:466195424-466266337 GCA_034641835.2 Pinus albicaulis | reverse complement strand
CAAGCTAAACCGGAGATCGACTGAAGCAGCTTTTATCTACTATGCACTCGCAGAGCAATGTGCAGTTCGAAGGCTACCTGGCGTGACTTCAAACTCCGTCTATAGCAAATGACAGTAACAAGCAAACCATTTTCTTCCCCAGTATGGTCGCCACTATGTTAGCGCTCAAATCTACCTCAGGCTGAAATGAGGTAAAACTCAAGGCCACATCAAACCACGCTCAGCCTCGTAGCTAGCCCTACGAGGACAGGAGAGGGCTCTCTCCGTCAATCTCGATAAAATGAACAATAGAGTGCGAGATGACTTACAATGGGAAATGATTTTAGGCTAGTAAATGGATAGGGGAATTTGTTTTAAATTTTTGGGTTTTCGTTGGAGAAATGGGAAAAAACAATTTTGGGTCCGGGGATAAGGTCAGACCTTTGCAGATTTCGAGTTGGGGCGAGGTAGGTGATGATATTTATGCTTTTAATTGGATATATGGACATATTAGACCGACGAGGAGCTGAAGAGGGCAAAGAAGAAACTTGGATCCTCTCCAAACAGTCGAAAACATATAGAACTAAATGAATTCAAAGGCAGAGCACTGTAAACAATGGATTCAACCTCATCTACTCATTCAATTTAGTTCAGAAGCATATGAAAGGATGACATACATTAAACATGAAGAAAATTACAGTAAACAAAGAGAAAACACCATCAAGAACAGAACACCACAAGAATCCCAACAGGTGCCGCAAAACCTCTGATCTTTCCTTAGCCAAAATATGAAAAAATATGTACAATGGTGCCAAAAGTTTCCCAAGAGTCCAACCTGTAGAATGTCTCAAAAATTACATCATATAGATCACTCTAACCCCTTCACATGCCTCTAGGGGTCGAATTCATTCTTCAGGGATCAGTTTCAGCCAAATTCTAATCAAGGAACTAGAATCTAGGCAGCTAACAAATTGCCTCTAAAAGAGTGGAAACTGATTCATTTACATGATTTTCACTTTTTTGAGAGTGAATCTTCTAGAATAGATAAAAATAAGCCAAATTTACATGCCAACCATCAATTTACATCATAAAAACCCAAAAATTTCATCCACAAGCAAAACTGGTCCCAACTGGCCGAAATTCTGAGCTGGAAGTTGAAAATTTGACCAAAAATCTCTATGGGTAGCGCCCCTGATTTGTATGGGTAGCACACCTTTCAACCTGATTTTGAAGCACTTCCCGGCATCCAAAATGAGCTCATGATAGCTCGTTGGAAAGCCCTGGATGTTGGCTATCCAACCCAAGTGGAATTTCCCAATTTGGAGCTCATTTGCCTCTCCAAAACTTCATTCTCCCAGAAGTACTTCCTGCTGGTGCAAAAAGTGGCAGCAAGGTGGTTTTCATGGTGTTTTTGAGCCTTTTGACTGTCCAGAATCTGATGAAATGCTTCAACCCTGCCTGAGCATGCATAACTTACCATGAAAAATCCAAAAATGCAAAGATTTCCTTCAGCAAGTGTCCCAATCGTATGGGTAGCGCGTGGCGCGCTACCCATAGAACCGAAAAATCTGTTTTAGGCCCAAAAAATTTCAAAACGACAAAATTTTCTCCGAATTTGCTCAAATTCGGAGCGAAGACCCTCCATCATGTATCATGCCCAGCCAACGAAGCCTCGGCCAAAATCCGAAGTGGATCAGGCCTTTTCCGCCGTTTTAGTGCTCTCCTGGTGCATGCAGTTCCTGTGGTGAAAACACTGTCTCGGTTGTATGATGTGTTGTTGTCAGTCATGGTGTAACAATGTGTATGTTCAACCTATTGAAAATGAGAAATGGGACCTTGATGTCTTTGTCTCCAATTTCCAAATGCGTGCCAAAGGGGAATGAGGGATTGAGAACCCCTATAAGTGAAATAGGAATGGGATAAAGGACATGAGTGAAATGAAATGGCAACATATCAGTGAGTCAAGTGGAATCAAGGACAAAGAAACAGCCTTTGAGTGTTATGGAGATTAGGCTTGTGTCAATGGAGGAATGTAGTAGTAAGTAGTAGGGTTTGGGATTTCACATGGGAACCAAAAGTATAAAGGGATATGAGGATAATGAATATGGGGAAGGGACGACGATATGATCACATGGTAGTGATAGCAGTGATGGAATACAAAGAAAAGGTTGACAAATGGCAAGAAGTTAGCACCAACACAATCTTCAAACTTTATGCATAACCCTAGGAGAAGATTTGGTATAAACGTAGGGTTTGATGTTCACCATATCAAACAATTGTTTTCTTCACCTTCGAAACACCATAATCATGTCCAAAATTCACTGAGCAAACGTAAAGAACCTACTTGCAAGCAGTTGGAGGCAATTTGGCATGAATCTGGACGAAGGAGAAAAATTTTTTTGGCTCTGAAATTGTATGGGTAGTGCCCCTGCCCAATGGGTAGCGCGCAGCTCTATGGGTAGCGCCCATGCAATTTTACTCTGGCTGTAGGTGCCCAATGGGTAGCGCCCGACCCAATGGGTAGCGCGCAGCTCCTATGGGTAGCGCGCACTTTTCTATGAGTAGCTACATAGTGCATTTTGCAGGAGGCTTTTGGAGGCCTTCCCGGTGTCCAAATTAGGCATGTAATAGCTCGTTGGAAAGCTCTTGAAGTCTACTTTCCAACCCAAGTAAAATTTGGAAATTTGGAGTTCATTTACCCTATCAAAAATCAAATCTCCCAACACTACTCCCAGCAGGTGCATCAATCCTCTTGAGGCAACGATATTTTTGACATTTCTCCAAAACCATGATACCTGTGTAAAAAGTGAAAGAGGTTTTTCTTCATTGGATTTTGTGGACAAAAACCTCTCTCAGTTTTCCAAAATTCATCTTTGATTGCTCTGAAACATCTTTTGAGTGAAACCGATCCCGATGTGTGAAACAAGGGATTTTGTCGAAATGAAGCGAAATGAAGGGGATAAGGGGCTTATAAATTCTTGGGGAAATTTTTGGAAGTAGGGAGGGATGTTAGGAAGTAAGGGAAAGTGGAATCTCAGAGATTGAGTGAGGGGAAGGGGTCCAAAAGGGCAAAACACAGGCCTAGCCTAGAAAATTGCCAAGTTGTGGCAAGAAACTAGGGTTTGTGCAAAAATGAGGAATTTGGGGAATCTCGGTGATGGGAAGTGTTTAATAAGGTACATTAATGATAGGGGAAGGTGTATGAACATCAGGATACAAGTTTTTCTAATGATTTTACCATCCAAGAGAAATTACCTCCAAAACCCTAGGAGAGGGAAATGGACCTTACCTAGGCACAACTGAAGCATGAACAAGCTGTAAAATGACCCAATGGAACTTGACATGATGATGACAACCCTTTTTGAATTTCAATAGACTCGGTGAGAAAGGAAATTTGGACCGACATTTGGACAACTTGTGAGGAGTAAAAGCAACCCCTAGACCTAATGCACAGTGACCAAATTTTGCTTGAAGACTCATTGAAATGACAAAATTTGACCTTGACACTAAGATCACTTTGTAAGAGCAAGTTTGATCAACGGAGGAAGGTACACAAAGAGGTAGCACTAGGATTGAATCGCCAATTAGAGAAAGTAATCTCTGTTGTATTTTCACAATTTGGTGACCCCAGACAAGCATATGAATGCTCTACATTTGTGATTCTCCATCTCCCTTTAGTTACTCACATAGACTAACTAGGAAGATTTGGAAGCGACCCACTATCCTCAAATGCTTTCCATTTGAGCAAGGAACAACGTCACATAGTTTAACTAGGGGAATTTTGTAAAGGCTCACTGATATCCATATGTTCAAATTATGAGATTTTTCACCATACACTCACACATATTCACCCACTAAGCAAAGAAAGCCACCTAAAAATAACTTAAACCAACTCACTAAATTCTCCCCACAAGGACCACAAGAGAATTTATAGATTAAGTTAGGATCAAGGGGGTAGGCATCCAATAAGCCGCCTTGATCACACTTCACATTGAAACATAGAAGTTGTATATTTAGGGAGGTTTAAAATCCACCTATCTACCCACGGAAAATAAAACCTGAGCATGGCAAAGACCCGATTCTTAGGGGGTTAGGCTTAGGCGAAGTGCATGCAGTATCAGTTGGGGCTACCTAACCCGGCTGATACTCAGTACTGCTAGCTAACTACCAAGAAGCCCAAGGCTCGAACGCTCACGTGGGACAATGGTTCTTAGTGGCCAAAACTAGGGCATCCTTTACCCTATAGGTGACGATGCAGGCAACCACCAGACCCTCTACCCTTACCTTGGTGGATTCTCTTCGGCTAACTAAGGGCGTCGCCAGCTCTTACGGGACATTGTGCCAGCACTCGCAAGAAATATTCTCAAGGCCTAGTTACTTTTGAGTGTGTGAGGACATAATAGGTCTTCAAGGTTTTTGAGTATCACGTGCAAACAAACAAAACCATTTTTTGCTTCATTGATCACATAGATTAAGTTAAAGGGAAAATTTATTTCATTTTCACTTTGTTTTATGTATGTGGCCATAAATTTTTCGTGATCATAGACTTGATCCCCTCAAAAGTTTTCCAAAAACCTACCCTGGTCGACACCCAAACGATTCCAATATAACCTCGTCAGTCTAGGCGTCTTTTGGACCTCCCCCCATCAACGGGAGGGGTTCCAGGTCTTTTTCCATTTAGTTGTCAAAGACGAAACATTGCCACAATTTTTGGTTCATCCTTTCTTGGAAAAAACTTAGTTGGGAACCCTAATTGGTCTCCCAACACCACACCGTACACCACTCCCCCCTCGTCCCCTGGGGGCAGAGGAGCACATCCCATACGGGAATCCAACTAAATTCACAACAGGGTACGTCACAGACTAACCCTTGTTTTAACCAGAACTTCGTGTCTTCACACATCTCCATGGTGTCAACCTCCCAGTCACCCTTTTTAGCAGTGTTGAATCTACTAGATTTGACCAAGCTTACCAATGACCCCATCGCACACGACCCCAATTGGCCTCCCATGCCCACAAAGCTCCCTTCAGACATACCAAAGTTTGAAGAAAATCAAGCAGAATACCCAGGTAATCATATAATGACATTTTATCTGTGGTGCTCATCAAATAGCATCATTGACGATACTATTTGGTTGAGGCTATTTCAATGCCCTCTTACAGGAGTGGCCGCGAAATGGTACATGGAGCAACCTCCTGCTTCACATGGAACCTTTAGCACCCTCACTAACATGTTCCTCACATACTTTTAGTTTCCCATTCACCACGATTCGGGAATGGAGTTACTGGCTCATTTCAGGCAATCCCCCTCCATCCATATTTCAGAGCATCTCCATGAATGGAAGCGGCGTCACAGTTTATGCAAAGCTAAGCTAGACTACCGAGTCCTTTTAGATTTATTCTTGAAAACTCTGATGGCGAAGATTTCAAAGGATGTGGCACAATGCAACGCCGCATCTGAGGAGGACGCAATCAATAATTCCCAGAATCTTGAACTGATCTATATGCAGTCAGGATACATCTACAACTTCCTTCCTAACGCCCCGCACCTGCAATCTTATCAAGAATTACCAGGCGCGTCTAGCTTTGCAAATGGACTTATTGGGTCAATTACCTAAGGGTACCTAGGCAGTAGCAGTCAGAATCCCAGTTACACACATGGTTCTACCCAGAACATGTCTCAACCTGGATTTCAAATTCATCATATGCAGCAACAAAATTTGACTAGTATGGCACAAGCATATCACCAAGGAGGAACTTATCCTCTGGCTGAGGGGATCCAGTATGCAGGAATAAATACTGATGGAATATATCCCCCCAACGGCCAAGTGCAAACATGGGACAAAATTATGCTCAATCCCAAGCACACAACCCACCTACGCAAAAAAATGCACAGGTGAAATTTGTGCAGCCGTCCCAAAATCAACCACACCAGTATGATCAGGAGAAATACCCTTCTAATGTGGTTAAGAAAAAGGAAAAAAACAAGCCCAAAGGGAACCCTGGATAGGGGGGTATCAACCAACAACACCCACTACAATCCCAGGCTGGAGGTCACTCCAACCAGAATCAAAACCAGGAGCGAAGAAATGCCCAAAGGCAAGGCAAAAGGCCACCTCTACGAACAAACCATTCTTGTTCAATATGTGGTGAGTATGGGCACTAGACTCACCATTGTCCCAAACTCCCTGAGCTTAAAAAGCTACAGAGTAACCAAGGACAAGGAGGATCTTCCCAACAAACTGCAATAATGCAATAACCCTTCCCCCATTAAGGAACGATCAGCACTCAGCAGCAAAACGCAGACGATTCCGGGAAAAGAAACCATAAAATTTACATGGCTAGGTAGGAAATGTTTTTCCAAACTCATAATCATAGCTACGACGCCCCACCAAACACCAATACATCAGGGGCTAGTACGAGCACGCCGACTGCACCTCTAACCATTCCAAAGATTCCTGCGGAACCATTGCCAAAAATGGTAAAAGGGCCTAATAGGCGATCAGGTAACTACTCTAAAGTGGCCCACAATTACAGCATCGTAGACAGTTTATCTCAGTCACCTGCTACTATGTCAGCATTCGAAGTACTGCAGTCATGCCCAAAACAACGGAAAGCCCTACTTTCCGCATTAGGCGCTATCAATCCTGCCGATACGCGCATGATGGATTTTGACTTAAACAAAGCCACCCCTAGGATTCCATCCATGGTTGCCTTCCAAATAACAGTATCGGTATAGAATATCACTATTCACCAATGTGTCATTGACGAGGGTGCATCCACATGAATCATGTCAAATAATGTATGGCAGAAGTTAGGATCCCCCAAACTCAATCCTTCCATCATCATGCTTAGAGAATACGACAGTCGTCCCTCGACTCCCATTGGCCTCTACCAAAATGTACCAGTCTGCTTAGCTGGCAAGACGGTCCACATAGACATCAAAGTCTTGGATGCTCTCTTAGATTACAATATACTCCTTGGGTGGAGTCACATGTACGCCATGTCTGCCATAGCATCCTTCGTCTTCCACATCATGATGTTCCCCCACAAGGATCGAATCATTACGCTAGACCAACTGACGCATAGTGAAAAGCGCCCCTTGACCAACACAAATATAATTCCACCCTACATAGATACAACCACAAAAGGTCTTCCATGGTATCAAGAATATGGCTCTGGCCAATTCAAACCGTCGTCCGTCCTAGGGTCATTCCTAGGATATCCTCCCATTATCCCTGAGGTATCGCCTAATGCCATAGGGGCCCTAGTGTGAATGATGTCCACATCAAGCACCAAGGTTAGTCAAGACATGGACTCAAGTAGTAATGACACCAAGGCATCGGCCACGGTAGCCTCCCTAGTCTATGCTGCATCCCAAACCCCTTTCCTCTACCCACCTCTTGGCTTCATCTCCAAGCAAGTTTTGGCAACACTGGTGTTACCCAACATATCGTTGGCGTTCCAAGTTTGGTACCTTGTTCCCCCTTCAGGAACATGAGCTTCCAACATTACTGTAGTTGGGTTAAAGCCCCTCAGTCCTGACGAGCCCTAGCCTACCACAAGCAATGGTCGAAACCACCCCCGCAAGAGAAATTCCCATTGCGAAACCGGTTACCGCGGCCAAAAAAATCTCCAAGAGGGGAAAGAAAGCAGTGACCCCCACCATGCAAAGGGAGTCATCAACCTATGCTATATGTGATTTCATAGGACACCCTACCCACATATGTCTAGAGTCGGAGAAGTTAAAACCACTCCTCGGCTCTGAAGCAGGCACCTTGATGCCACGTTCCCATAAAAAGGAACCTGCCACCAAAAATAAAGGCAAACTGCTGCATACCAATCACGCATGCGCTCTTTATGACACCTATGGGCACTATACCCACCATTGTCTAGAAATACCATGATATAGAGATGCCTTACATGCCATCGAGCGATCCTATCAAGAGGATCCCTCCATTCAATCTGTTGAAGATGAACCTCATGTCGCCCTGTACATGCAGGAAGAATGACACTCACCAGAAAGACAACCACTTGTCTCTCCTCCCCCCAAACCACCATACACAAACCAAGGACAAGGGAACCTGGTTGCCTCATCCTCTTGAGTTATCAAGCACATCAATTACTGCAGACATCTTGGTCGGGTCTTTGACTTAAGGTCACCTAGGCAAGAGTAATCTTTATTCAGGGAGAACCTGGATGGGGGGCAGTAACCGGCAATGCCCCCCCAGGATCTCAGTCTAAGGGCAACCACAACTGAAATAAAAACTAGGAGCCAAGTAACATCTCCCAAGGGAATAGAGGTGATGCCACACATTCACACTTTGAAAAATTAAATTTTCAGCACCGGAAAGTATGCCCTCTCTCGTCTTCTTTTTTAAAGCTCATGAATTTCAATAATATTTGATAAAGAAGATGCTTTCACTTGAGGTAGTTTTTTTTGCAGGAAGAACCCGCAAACCATTTACAACACCATCTACAGAAGGTTCCGGAGCAGGTATCATTCTACCCTCAGCATGACAGAGTCCCACAAAAATTTTCATATCCTGACAAAATTTCTCCATCAGAAATAAACCATAGGGTCCTCATACCCGACCACGTTTATCGTCACCCCACCCTGCATATGATAAACATCTGCGTTGGTCGGTAGAGCCTTCCCTCCATGGCGATCATCATCCAAAGTAGATCATACATCACCCCAAAAGTGACGCCATGGCCATACCATCTTAGTCTGAGAAGCACCTCATGCCCAGCCATTTATCATGCATAAGGTCAAGTTTACCATTCAAACTCAACCCCCCTTCCCGAACAATCAAGTTGTACAAGAAGATTAAAAGTGCACCTCCATGCACTGCATTTGGCCCATCATACCTCCATCAACATAATCCCATCTATGACATCTTCCGCTTCATCAACCCTGCACATGAGACCAACCAATGGGACCCCCACCCCCAGCAAAACATCGTCCTCACACCTGCAATAAGCAACCCCTTTTTATGTTTTGGGGTACCCATCTCTGTGTTTTGTACAAACCAAACCTCATTATTTTATTCTTTTGGTAAGTGTACAAAGAACAAAAATGATTCCCTTCACCACTTCACCCTCATATTTCACCTTTTCTCCCATGGCAGCAGTCCCTCATTCCCCTTGGTCAAATTATTTCACACCCCCCATACACGCACTATCCTAACATTCATAGCTGGTTCATACCCACCCTAAAGGTCCTACCGACTCCAGGGATTTTTCCCTTCAGAAATAACTATGACTGCCGCCAATCTGCTCAAGTATACTTCAACCTCAGGCCACTAAATCCCCATCATCCATTTTCAGTCACCTCTCACCAAAATTCCTATGTTAAACCCATCACATCTCGGTCCCCACCCCTCAGATCGAAGACCCATGATTCGGTTAAGGCTTCCTTTTTGTCAACCTCGACACCTCTTTTCCAAAAATGAAGCAGTAACTTAGATGACCCCTCCCCATGCAAAGGGGTATCCTCAGGTGGCACTATGGGAGACATCATTGTCCACAGATGTCATTGATCCTCCTGAAATTCAACCACAGCAAAAGCTTTCATGTCACGATGGTATCGTACCTTACAACCATTGCACTTTGATCAAGATCTGTCGAAGACCTGTGCCTCCATAAGCATCTCTGACAACAATGATTACACGGGAAGTTCCCAACCAATACATATGCATACATGGTGTAGTGATATTCCATACTAGGATTACACATATGGGTACCACATTCCACCTATCATCAAAGAAAAAACACCCCTGAGGGCATTAGCAGTCGTCATCAACAACCACCAGCATCACTACCACATCACATGTACTTGCCAATTTTGTTTAACTAGTCATAGCATCACAAGCATGGGACATGCTCGCCTCGTTAAAAATTTGTAAATATGTTGTATATTTTTCTGCTTGCAAGGGGTCCTTTAGGCCATGGTTATCTCGGAAATAGTGCAAGGTGTTGTCAATTCCAAAATACATGTGGGCCTCTCTCTCTCTCTCTTTCCATACTACAGAAAAGAAACTATAATGTATTTCGGCTATACAATCCTTCCTAGACCTCACACATTAGGGGGAAACTGTTAACACTAGAAAATCGTACAGCAGAAGACGACATCAATTAATGTTGAGCCCAAGGATTTACAGGACGGGAACACATTATGGAATCAAGAAGTATTTAAAATCTCTAAGGTTTTGGGAAAATCAAATTTGATCTAGTCATAAATGTTGAAATGTACGCTTTATCCTTAGAGAAGAGTGCCTTCTGCGCGCCTTTTTTCCCGATAAGCACACATTCCTAGAAATGGAAAAAAGTCACTTTCTGGGACCATACCAAGCAAAGGACAGTTACTCCTTATGTGAAAGTTGCCTAAGGATAGCCACCAGTGCCTCCTTAGACATTATGTGAGCACACAAAAGAATATTTGAGCACACAATGGAATCACACCTCTCCCTTGGGTCACCATCCATCATGTACCAAGGGAGGGAAGGAGGATTTGAAGCTTACCTATATAAGCCCACCAAGAGATGAAGAAATTGTGATCACAATGTTATGCTAGCCAAAGTTGCCCAAGCAACACCAGCATTTTGTGTGACCTGGAGCTAGAGCTAAAGAGGACTCGATAGTTGGCCACCCAACATCTTAGTCCACCACAACAAAGAGAGAGAGAGGGAGACTGCATCAGAGGCAGAGCTTGGAAGGCAACATCCTTGCATCGAGACCTAGAGCCATTGCCTAGGGGGCCTTTTGGCAAGTGGGTAAAATTTATTCTCCATTTCAAATGTTTAATAAGAAGAGGCCATCGAGCCATCGTTTGCATTATTATCGTTTTGGACTCTCTATATATCTTCTGTATATTTATGTTTTTAGTTTTAGTTTAACCAAAGCATACTTCAGAATACTATTTCCATTAAGTTCTTGGTTTTGAGCTCCCCAACTTTCTGCCTGTTACCAATAGTTTAGAGAGTAGACCACACTCTTTAAGCTAGTGCGATTTCATACTCCTGTGTGAAAAATACACAACAACATCATTACAGGATCCGATGCCGCAATAGGTGACACAAGGTAATGGTATTGTGGGGGTGAGGCCTGACTATCCATCCTGAGATGGATATCTATTTTGTGACTGAGCCACTGCCTCAGGGTGAGGCGCTTCCTTATCTGCTTCCCCCTAGGATAGTTGATCTTCAATGATTCTCGGTGGGCCATTGTGGCATGGCACCTCTCATGGAGGGGTGTATTCAGATAGCCTCGGTGATTGACCAGGCCAAGCGGTGTCCTCTAGCAGCTATTGGGAGACTGTCGAGGTCATCTATGCCTAATCGGGCATTGGGCCCATAGATTGGTGTTATGCACCATTGAGGGCTGATCACTTCTTTGATTTTGTCCGTCACTGCTATGATGGTATGTTGATTCAGCTCTCCAAGGTTCGGGATGGATCGAAGCTGCTTACATATGCTAGTATTCTGTGTAGCATCATGTATGAGCGAGTGGTGTTATTGAGGCCTACGATGGCTATGCCTGCTGGGGGTCCTCGAGAGTGTCGTATGAGGAGGTGGGTCCCTGTGATGCATCACAGTGGTGGAGGTTGGGTGGGGCATTATTGGAATGCCACCACAAAGGCTTGGTTTGAGGCCAATCCTCAAATTTTCGTGCCTTTCCCTTATGCAAGGATGGACTTCTATGGAGACCCAGACATGGGTCTTCCTGTTGGGTAGGCATGGGGGATAGAAAGCATGTATTTGGGTTTTATTTTTCATTTACTTGAGTATTTATGTTTTTTATGTGTATTATGATGAAACTGACATAGCTTTGTTAATCTTGTAGATGTTGGAGAGGTCGGGCATCCCGTGGCTCAGTTGGTGGGACATAAGCCAATCCGAAGGCCTCGAGGTGTTCCTCACATAGGTGGTGGACAGGGAGGAGCTCCGGTATAGACTCTAGGTGGATCACCTAGTAGGGAGGCTGGTCCTTCGAGGGAGGGTAGTAGCTTGACTGTTGTCGAGCGCGCTGTTGTGCTTGCTCATGCCGAGGTGGTGGAGGCTTGTGTCGTAGAGATGACAGAGAATATGGCTGCTCTAGAGGTCATGGCTCGAGTTTTGGAGGATGCATGGGGTCGAGTGGCCCACTTGACCAAGGGGTGCCTACTTGAGGCTTTGTGGATGACCTCGATGATGCATGGCTAGAGACTTTGATGGCCCAGGAGAGGGGCTATCAAACGACTTTGCGCTGGGTGGTGATCTCTGTTTTGACAACGGCTCGAGTGTTGGTACTGGGAGCGGTTGTGGGTCCAGGTGCCCCACTTGGGGGGGCACCGCCCTAGAGGCTTTATTGTACACAAGGAAAGTGCCCATTATGGGGATGCTTCCTTTTTTTTTTTGACTTGTATATGTGTATATTTGGGCTGATTTACGGGTCAAAGACACAATATTTCTTGTACCGAGACACATATTTTTGGTATATATGAGAGAGATATTTTTGCGGCTCTACATGATGTGTCCCCTGTTTGATATTTTCTTATGGATTATGTGTTGTGTTGATGGATATGTATATTTTCTATGTTTTTATTTTTTATTTTTATGTATGATGTTTTATCCGAGATGCATTACAGTTTAGGATATTGTTAGCTATGTCATCAGCTGCTTGGTTTTGATTTCTCAGTACATTTGTGAACTTAATGTGATCAAATTGTTGGATTTATATTTTTTCACACAAATATTTTCTAAACAAATGTTAATCTCTTACCTCAAACGCTTGGTTTAACTATGACACCACTAACTGGGAATTGATGTAGATATGCATATGGTGTATGCCTTGATTGAGGGCATCACACATAAGTCCAATGACAGCATCATATTCTGCCTGATTTTTTATCGCTGATCTGATGCATACACTGTTGGTGAATAATGGTGATCGGTCAGGGTGATATATGACCCAGGAGGCTACTACTAAATTTTGAGACCATCGCAATGCTCCATCAACGAATCCAAAGTTATGTCTAGGTTGAGAATCCATTGTGATACTAGAGCATCTTTTATGAAAAGTCTTTTGGTCAAAAATTTAAATCGTTTCGTCTGTGTACTTTGACTCTAGGGGTGGGCACTTTTGGCCCTTATGGGTATAATTTCTTGAGGTAAAGGATGTTGACAGGGTTGCTGAGGCATGTTTCGTTCGGGCTCTGTCAAGATGTATGCCCCCTTGAGGAGACAATGTTTCATGATGTAGGGTCCTTTCCACAAAGTTTCGAACTTTCCTAGCCACCAGGGCTTCTTTTGCGACATCATAGCGGAGGACTAACTCTCCCTCATTGAATGAACGAGGGTTGATGTGGCAATCGAACGATGCTTTTACCCGTTTCTTGTGAGCCTTGTTTTGTTGCAGTGACTACCGTCGACTTTTGTCGATGAACTCTAGTTGTATTAAATGTTGTTCTAGAGGCTGGATGTCATCGAGGAGTTCGATAGCGGCATGTAAATTCGAGATCTCATGTTCTATGGGAATAACGACTTCAACTCCATATATCAAGTGAAAGGGTGTGAACCCAGTGGATGTTTTCACGGCCATGTAGTATGCCCACAGGTGGAGAAAAGCATATGGTGCCAGTTTGTTTTGTGGTTATTCACCATATGCTGTAACATAGTTTTGGGGAATTTTTTCACAAATTCTACCTATCCATTGGGCTGGGGATAGTATGATGATGTGAATTCATGTATGAATCTGAGATGGTGAGATAGCTCCTAGAAAAATTCATTTTCGAAGTCTTTCCCATGGTCGGATACTAACTCTTTGGGAACGCCGAACCGGGTAATGACATGGTTAAACAGAAATTGTGCAATGGTGTTTGCAGTGTTGTCATATGTGGGCATAGCCTCTACCCACTTGGTCAAATAATCGATAGCCACAATGATGCATTTGTGATTCCCCAAGGATTCAACATTGAAAGTTATGAAGTCAACCCCCCATTTACAAAAGGGACTAGCAATGATGACAAGGTGTGGGGGAGCAGGAGGGGCTCTTGCCTTATGAGCGAAGTGTTGACATCACTCGTACCTCTTGACTGTTGAAATGCATTCATGAAATAAAGTGGGCCAGAAATGTCCTGCTCGAAGGACTTTTTCGATGGTGGCCATTCCAGAAAGGTGACCACCGAAAGCTTCGTTGTGGCAGTCATTAAGGGCTTTTTCCTCTTGGTCATGGGTAAGGCATTGACGTAAGATAATGTTGATACACCGTCGGTATAAGGCATCTCCCATAAGGACGTATCAGGGGCCTAATGGTGAATGTGTTGACGGTCGTCTCGAGTAATATGGAGTCTGAAATTTTTGGTTCGTAAGAAGAGGAGGATATCTCCATACCAAGGGTCGTCCGTTTCTACGATGAAGAGATGTTCATATGGTAGTGAATCGTTTACTGGTGATCCTTTGGTATGACTTGGGAGGTCTGTAATGAACTCTGCTAAGATTAATGCCTTTTTGCTCTTGGGGGAACGAAACTGTAAGTCATATTATTGTATAATGACTATCCAGCGAGCGTATTTTTGGTTCATTAGGAGTCGCCTGAGAAGATATTTGATGGGATTAATATTTGCAATGACCGTTGTGGTTTGTAAGACTATGTAGTGGCAAAGCTTTTAGACTGCATAAATTAGTGCTAAGGCAGTCTTTTCTTCGGGTTCATATCTTAATGTCGAGCCTAATAAGGTTTTTCTCACGTAGTATATTATGTGTTCTTTCCCATGTGGGACCTCCTAGATCAGTACTCTGGCCAAAGCGGTCTCAGATGCTGATAGATACAGGATATAGTCTTTGTTGTAGTTTGGGGGACTGATGAGCGTTGCTGAAGACAATATGTCTTTCAATGCATCGAATGCTAATTGGGCATGGTCATCCCATTTGAATAGGACGTCCTAGTGAAGAAGGCACAAGAACCCTTGAGTGCAAGTGGCGTAATATGGGATGAAACATCTCAGAAAATTGGCCTTTCCCTGCAATATTTATAGTTTCCTGAGGGTTCGAGGTGGAGGTACCTCTTTGATGGCTTGGAGCTTGAGGGGGTCCACTTGAATTCCTTGTTGGGATACGATAAAAACTCAAAGTATTCCTTTTGTGACGCAAAAGATGCACTTGAGGGGGTTCAAGCATAGGTTGTGTTGCAAGAATCGTTGGAATACCAATCGCAGATTCCTGAGATGGTCTGAGCACTTCTTGGATTAGACGGTGAGGTCGTCCAAGTAGGAAAGGATAAGGTGTGCCAAGTCATGAAATTTTTAATTCATGGCCCTCTAGAAGGTGGCTGCTGTGTTTTTTTAGGCCAAATTTCATTACCGGTAGGTGTGGCAGATTTGAATTTGATTATACCTAGAGAATCCATTGATGAAGGAAAGAGACTTGTGACCCGCACAAGCATTGGTGACTTGGTCGATGAATGGGGTAGGGTAATTTTCCTTGGGACATGCTTTGTTCAAATCGAAAAAATCGATGCAAAAACGTATGGTGCCTTGTTTTTTCATGGTGGGAACAAGGTTGGAAACCCAATATGTGTAAGAGATGGGGTAGATAAACCCGACTTTGTGAATCTTGTCGATTTCTCGTTTTACTACTTCTGCCTTGGATGGGTGCAGTTGATGTTGTTTCTGGCGTATTGGTGGTATGTCAATCCAAACGTTGATATGGTGCTCTACGATAGTGGGACTAAGCCTAGGCATCTACAAGTAGTCCCACGCAAAGATATATATATATATACTCCTGTAGAAATTGGGTATAAGAGGTTATCTCTTCTAGTGAACATGGTGACCCCAGTGAGATTTCTTTGAGCTTTCCAAGATTTTGAGATATTTTCACCTTGATGGTAAGTGAAATGTTTGACATGTTTCCTTTCTCAAATGCATCGGGTGCCAGGATGGGGTTCTTGAACCAATCAACTTTTCCTAATTGGAGGAAATATTTTTATTAAATCACATAAATCTCTTGTTCCCCTATCTTATCAGGACTGAACTCTTTTCTTGGGAGAAAAAGAAAATGGTGATGCATTTCATCCCATGGATAATCTGGCTTTGTCATGGCTTTAAGGATGTCCTCATCTGAATGAAATAGGGATCATAAGGGGAATTGATTCTGCACAAGGCCATGCAGAAAAGGTTAAGTCCGAATGGAGATGACTGACATACATGAAAATGATTCCATTGTTGATGTGGTGGAACCAGACGCAGTTGATAGAGTGCATATAGATTGGGTTTTCACTATCATTGGTATAGCTACTCTTGTAGTTGCAGCTGACTCGACACCTATGATAGATGAGAAAATAGCCCGAGTCATGGTTCTGATACATGATGATATGAATCGTATATGGTGTATCATGTCATCGGCGTTTGGTGGGGGAGGAATTTCCATGATGGGAGCTGGTGTAAGCGCAAGGCTAGATTCCTCATTAGGCTGGGCACCTTTAGGGAGAAGGAAGTTGTGCCTGCTATAGAGGTGCCTAAATTTTTCCATTAGTGGGAATGCCTCTAGTTCATGGTTATGGCCGGTGAAAATGGTGCACAGTACCACTATGACAACCGAGTAGATTTTGTGGGAATCAACACTACTCTTCATCCCAGAAGTGGACGCTCAGAAGGGATCAGACGTAGAGGAGAGGGTCCTCTACTGCCATTTGCGAGTTTTGTGTCTTGGGTATGTCTAGATCTCTCAGGGAGAGTAGAATTAACGCCTCTCTTGCCACTCTAAGATTTGGGAGATGATCACATTTTATTGTATGATGACAGTGTGAGAAAATTTGACAATAGTTATGCATGATTTTCTCTTGGTTAGAAAGATGTCTTTACAGGAGGGAAGAGACTATGTGAAAATTGATTGCGAGGTGCTTCAATTATTTGCACTCATTGACTTGGTGGCCAATTTTGTCGCATATCCCACATGTTATCCTAGGTTGAACCTGGGTCATGCTTGGTTGATGCGCCTTCCTAACTTGCCCAATATGCAAAAATGGGTATGGAGTAGGCTGCCTGTGGGTGTTCTGCCTTCCATCATGGTTGTTAGATTTTGGATTGATGAGAACCCAATGTTTATTCTCTAATGGATGTATCATGTCGTCTAGATGGTGTACTTATGGGATATAGGTACAGTGCTACTCATGGTGATTGCCTTGACACACTAGGAAAAACATCCTAACATGGGGGTTCCTATCTTGTTCGTTTGATGACCTGACTGGGTACCAGCAGCATAGCACTTCTAATTCAGGGCAAGTGGCGACCATATAATTGCATGTGTTACATAATTCAAATGTGTGTCTTCCCTACGGAGGGTAGTTGGGGGTGACTGAGGGTTCCCTGACTAGCCAATTTTTAGCTGATAGGAAGAGGATAGGTCTACTCATCACATCCTCTTGGGTCATCGAGCTATTCATGGATTCAATTTCAGAGTCGTCTTCTCGAGAGAGGTGAACTATGGTTGAGTGCAAACTAGCTAGTGCTAAGAGAAATCGAGGGATATAATGGCATTGTTCTAAAGTGTGGTTGTCAGCACATATCGAACATGTAAATTGTGCTACTCACAAACCAGCACAGTATACACACTTTACTGGATACCACCTATGGATGAGCTCCAAGGTTGCACATTCATCTATGAAGTGGTCACTTTCGTCGCACAGTGCGTAGTGTATGATAGGAGGGGGAAAGATGAACAGGAGTCTTTCAAGTGAATTTCGTTCCTCCTGCAGGTATAGAATGACATGAGGTTATTCTCTAGTTGACTAGATGGAGGGATCCTCTTGATAGGATTGCTCAATAGTATGTAAGGCATCCCTATACCACGGAATTTTTGGGCAATGATGGGTATAGTGCCCATAATGGCTGCAGATAGCGCATGCGTGATTGGTACGCAATGCCTTTCCTTGAATTTTGGTGGCTGGTTCCTTTTTATGGGAACTTTTTGCCAAGATATTTACCATAGAGCTAAGGATCGATTTTAACTCATCCAGATCTGGGCAGATGTGGGTAGGGTGTCCTATTATGTCACATATGGCGCAAGGTTGTAATTCCCATTGCATGGTGGGATTCTCTACCTTCTTACCTTTTTTGTTGGTGTTCTTGTTCGTAACCATCAATTTTCTGATGGAAATTTCCCTTGCAGGGATGTTTGTGACAGTCTCCTGAATATTTGGGTCTTTCTTAGAATTGAGTGGGATTACCCTGTAGAGGTGATGTGCACGAATCCCATTGTGGTAGGTGGGACTAGGTACCAAACTAAGATTGTGAATGATAATTTTGGTAGGACCACTGTGGCCATGACCTGCTGCAACACAAAACCAGCTAGGGGGAAGAGGAAAGGAGCTTGAGAGGTGCGTCGGCTAGAGAGTCTATTGTGGCCTAGGACTTGGTGTCATTACTTCTCGTCTCCATTTCTTGGTTGGATTCGGTGAATAATGAGGACCTCATGCACACCGGAGCCTCTATGACATCAGATGATGACTCTGGTATAATAGGGGGATCTCTTACGAATGACCCAAGGATGGATGACGGTTTGAACTGGATGGGGCCATATAATTGGTACCGTGTAAGCATCTCGGTAGATGTGTCTACATAGGGTAGAAGGAGATCAATATTTTTTATGGGCCACTTGTCATGGTATGTCAATTGGTCGACAGTAATGATGTGATCCTCATGGGGTAACATCATAATTCGAAAGATGGAGGAGGCTATGGTTGAAATGGTGTACATATAACTTCAGCCAAGGAGTATATTGTAATCCAGTTGAGCATCCAAGGCTTAAATATCTATAAGGGTTGTATTTTTGGCTAAGCTGACTGGAACATTTTGGTAGAGATCGATGGGAACTGATGGGCGCCCGTCATATGCTATGAGCATGATTTTTGATGGCTTTATTTTGGGAGAACCTAACTTCTGCCAGACTTTATTTGACATGATGCATGTGGATGCACCCTTGTCAATGATACATCGTTAAATGGTGATGTTTTGAATTGACACTGGTATTTGGAAGGTGACCATCAAAGGAAGCCTAGGGGTGGCTATTCTAAATCAAAATTAATTAGGTGTGAATCGGCAGGGTCAATGGCACCTAATGCAGAAAGTAAGTCTTTCCTTTGCTTTGGGCATGATTTTAATACCTCCAAAGATGACATGGCGGTGGAAGATTGGGCTAAATTTTCCATAATGCTATAGTTATGGGCTGCTTTGGAATGGTTTCTTGCCCACCTAATTGGCCCCTTAGCCATCTTTGGCAAAGGTTCAATAGGTATCTTTGATATAGTCAATGGTGATGTTGGTGCACTTGTACTAGCCCCTAATGAATTGGTGTCTGGTGGGGTATCATAATTTCGGTTCTGTATCTGAAAAAGCATTTCCTCACCATTCATGTAGATTTCATGGTTGTTTTTTCCGAAATTTTTGGGAGTTGTTTGTTGCTGTTGGGTGCTAATTGTCCCTTGATGGGGGAATGACTCCTGTATGATTGTTGTTTTTTGTGAGGGTACCCCTCGTCCACCATTACCTTGAAGCTTCTTCAGCTCAAGGAGATCAAGACAATGGTTCGTGTAATGGTCGTACTCACAACAGATTGAAAAAGAGTGGGTGGTCCGAAGATTCTCCCTCTTGTTCTGCCCTTGGGAGTTGCTTGGCTCTTGGTTTTGATTTCGGTTGGAGTTACCTCCAGCCTAATAAAACGGACGACATTTTTTATTGTTTCCCCCTTGTTCAAGATTTCCCTTTGCATTTTTTTTTCCTTTTCTCCTTGCCACGTTAGGAGGATAGCTAGGATTCTCTTGATTGTATGGTTGTGTAATATTCCAAAATGGAAATAGCAACAATACAAGACATAATAATGGAAACCACAGCACCTATGAAAATTTCATAATAGGGATCAATATGCAGCCATCATTTTATTCATATATCAGCAAAAATATACAAAAATATCTTGAGTGTCAAGCCACTCAAGCAACAAGAACAATCCTCCCATGATCATAACAATAAGCACATGAGTTGTTGCTACTGTATAGAATGCCGAAAAGCAATGACAGTGCTCTCTATATCATTTTTGTTGCTGATGTGATCATACATAAATTTAATATGGCTGATAGATACAAAATAAATTCCCAAAAAAGAAGATATGAGCTCTAATACATGATTTCTAGACAACCCAAAAAAGATTGCTAAAAATACCAAGAAAAATATACAATGTGACAAATAACCCTAGGGTTGATATGTCATTGTAACCTGGAACTGAATAGAAGGAGGCTATCACAAATCTGAAATGATAATTTCCTCCTCCAATGGTATTTATCAATAGAAGGTTGATCCCTCCATTTAGAAATAGACCCTCCTAATGAGCTCAATGAACCCTCCCAGCAACTGCCACTAAAAATAACATAGATCTGTAATGAAACTACACTATGAGGGATGGTAGATGGTTGGGATGATGCCAAAAATATATAAATATCACAAGGATCCTTCCTTTTTTATCCTCCAATGGATATACTACCTCTCCACTAAAAAAGAAGCCCATAATTGGCTCTATGTGATCCTCCTTTGCTGCACCCTGCAACACAACCCAACTCTAAACAGAAACTGCGTTGTAGCTGAAGGAGGTAGCTTGGCCAAAATTCTGGAATGAGGAAATTCAGCCCAATGAACCTCTCCTTCCTTGAGGATGAGTTATGGATTTCCGATCAGGAACACCCTTGTGCTAAACATCACAACAACCCCGCTAAACAGCTAAAGGATGCAAATTCTAAACAAACCAATATCAAATAATAATCTCAAACATGAATAAAAATGGCTTCCATCCCCTCCATATATAGTATGTGAGCCTTATCACATTGGTTCCCATCCATAAATTCCACTAATCTCATGCAAGTTGTCCTCCACTAAAACTATGATGTCTCATCATAAATGCCACTCCTCCATGACAATGTTGTTGATTTGGTCAAAGTTGACCTATTCAACATGTATCCCCTCCAATTCACACCCATAGGTGCTTAATCTAGCTTCTTATTCTTCCTCCTTTCACATTAGGAGTGTTATTATTCCTCCTAAGGAGATTTATGGGCCTCCCTAACCACTTATTCACCTACCTAGTGATAAAAAAAACTATAATATTCCATTTAACTGAAGGCTAAATTTTTGGAATATTACAGTCCTCCCCTCCAAAATGTTGCTTCTCCTCAAGAAATTGCAAAGATATGGAAAAATTTTCCCTCCTTCATCTTGTATCCTACTCATCAAATATTCCTCACTACAGCTCAAAATAATCTACAATAAATTTTCCCCCAATTTTTCCTCCCAAGTATGCAAAACCAAATTGCTTACATCATGAGAAAGTGGAAGGTGTAAGTGGAAACCTTATTGTTGTCCAATGGCCTCCTCAAGGTAAGTGAGATTATGAAAATTTTGGATCTCCATCCCAATAAGATACTCCCATACCCATGCTATCATCGAAATGAAATGAGCCATCCTAGGTAGCTCATCAAAGAAACCCTCAACCCCCGGTTCATGCAATGTATTGGGGTTGTATGGAGAGATTAGATTTTTCTAGCCATGTTGTTTCTCTCTCCATTTATGATATGTATGGGGCTGATTTTGATATTGGGATAAAATATTATGGTCTCCAAGAATTTCCCAAGTTACCCCACCAATCAAAACATCCATGAAGTGCCTCTCCCAAGAACTCAGGTTCTCCAAATGGATCCTCCCACATGAAGACAAGAGATGTAGTGTGGAAAACATGGTTTGCCCATTATTTATCCTGAAACATGAAACATATGAAGTGTGGATAATCATACTCCCAATGGGCACCTCCAACTCTTGTGCCATCCTCCCAACAAATATTCTCATAAGAATAATAACATCATCAATATATGGAAGAAAAAACATATAAAAACAAGTTTCCATATGACAACCGGGAGGTGGATCATAGTTCCACATGTGGAACCAGCATAGTGCGTCCCCTTCCTGCCTCAAAACAAAGTATAAGAAGTGTCCTTTCAACCACTTGTTTTCTGCCACAATCATCCTACAAGATGGGATCATAAAAGTAAATTTTGGTGCCAATGGTGCACACCAAGAATCATGTGGAATCTCCCACAAACCACCACTATAATGGCCAACATAAATGATGAAAATGTCCTCAAGTACATCACAATAAAATATACAAGAAGGAATGATCCTCCTTGGTACAATATGTTGCTCACAAAAAGTAAAGGAGTTCAAATCACAATGCATAAATGTACATCCTCTACCATGTACTTTGGTCATTGAGCTGAAATGGCTCAACTGAAAGTTCTCCCTCACTCTCAATGAGTAGGGAAGTGGTTGTGACAACCTATAAATCATCATACATGCTATGCAACTCTCCATATGCTGATATACATCCTGTTGGATGCCCTCCCAAGTGAACTCCTCCATCAAGGAATGATATGCATCAAAGTGCATGGAAAGAAAGTCCACATGTGCTGCATGTAATAGCTTCTCCTTGAGCTCAAAAGCTCTAGTAAAGAAGACTCTTCCATAAGAATATATGACCTCATTATCCACCATATATCTATCATCTTCCTCTGGGTCATCAAGAATCATGTAAGCACCAAGATTCTTGGAGTACTCTACCAAAAGTTTAGACCTCCAATATGGATCAATCCTCCTAAGAGACAGCGCTGAAGATCTGAAATGTGAACCTCCCCACATGCTGATGTCCTTTCTTGTGACATCCCTCATGCCAAATTCATCCTCCAAAGTGCTGCCATGCCCATCATGCAGCTGCTCATGCTCAAGTAAAAGTGGTGGCCTTTGGAAGTTGGCCTCCCATGAGAAGTTAACATCCAACAAGAACCTCCCGATATTGGCCAATGTAAGCATGAGTGGCCTCCATCTAATCCAATATATGGAGGATTCCTTCCTAAAGGGAATTACCCTTTGTTTCCCCAAATCCATTGAGCAGCTTCCTTGCACCATGCTGGTGCCATCCTCCATCACTGCAGCAACTTCTGTCAGCGCAGAATATGTAGTGAGAGTGGGTAATGCTAAAAATGGGAAAGTGTATCCCTCCTCCTTGAGTCTATCCTAGACTCTTTGTGTTGTAATAGACCCCTCCAAGGTATTCACCCCTCCAGAATCTAAGATTGGTGAACCAAATGGTAAGATGTCTCTCACCAACTCTAGATCTAGTGGCCTCCCAGGTGAAATTCCCCCATGTAGTGAGACATCAAGATCTAAAGAAGATTGTATATATGAGTGGACTAATTTGTCCCTCCTTTCACTGCATAATATTGTCTCCTTCTTCTCTGCAAAAACATCCTGAAATAGATAAGGGTGAATCATCATCATCCCTTGATGTTGATCCTTCTTTTCTTCTTCTCCTTCCATCTGCCAAGTCTCACAATCCATAATAACTGATACATGCCGCTATGAAATTATGCTTTGGTTCCCACATGTTAGATCATTTGGAACTCCTTGTAAATACATAAGGGATCCTCTCATGGAATCAATGGCTCCCTTTCCACCTCCATGTGGTGATGAATCTTCTCCTGATGGTACAACGTTGTTAGCTCTTATTTGCTCACCCTCTTCATAAATATGTGAGAATGCCTCATCATCAATGAGAGACCCTAGATCTTGGTCTTCCCTTGAAGGAGGAAGCTCCATGTCTTCATTTATAGAAGAGGGCTCTTCAAGAAGTGGGGATCTTTCCCTTGGCAAGGTATTATGCATGTTTCTATCCCTTTCAATAGAAATATGGAGTGGAGTTGGTAAAATAGATCCCTCCAACTCATGAAAAGTTTTTTTATTTTTGGGTTCAACAAAAGATGTTTTACAAGTTTTAATATCAATTCTTTTGACTATCTTCTTAGTGAACCCCGCATAAGTATTTACACTTGCATGATTAAATGAAGAAGAACTATAAAAACACCAATCATGAGCCACACATTTAAGGTGCAACGCTGCTACTCAAATGGCCTCCTTTTCTGAAACTTGGTGTAGCTAAAAATAGGAATCTAGCTCCTTCACCCAAGCCTTGGCTATGCTCTTTGATGATCCATCAAAGTTAGGTAGAAATATTCTACCTCTCTTGCTTCTGTCATGGTTCCTGGATTTTTTGTCTTCCTTGAGTTGGCAAAACCCTTGGAATTCCAAGTTCTCTTTGAATCTCCAATATTGAGACTCATACTCCTCAAGATAGTCACTCAAGGTCTCCTCCTTTGGTGCATCTTCTTCCTACATTTCTCTTGTAGTGAATGTGGAAAATAAACTGCATTATGGATCTGCATGTGTGGCTGAATGCTCACACCCATCATGTGATTATTTAGGGCTTTCTTCACTTTCAAACCCTCTTGGAAATTTTCTACACCTCTCCCTTTTCATCTCCTCGATATCTTCCTTGATATTTTTCACAATTTGAAAAAGAAGCTAGGAGAGCCTCTTTTCCTTCATTTATCCAAAGAATAGATTCATGCCTTTGTTCCTTCTGTACAACTTCTCCTTTCTATGAGAATATTCTCCTCCTAATGTCATAATGTCTTGAATGCACAAGCTGAGCCAAGATTATGCTATGATACCACTGTAATATTCCAAAATGGAAATAGCAGTAATAAAAGAGATAATAATGGAAACCACAACAACTATGAACATATCATAAGAGGGATCAATATGCAGCCATACTTTTATTCATATATCAGAAACATATACAAAAATATCTTGAGGTTAAAGCCACTCAAGCAATAAGAACAATCCTCTCGTGATCATAACAATAAGCACATGAGTTGTTGCTACTGTATAGAATGCCAGAAAGCAGTGATAGCGATGTCTATATTAGTGTAGTTACTATTGTAATCATATATAAATGTAATATGGCTGATAGATACAAAATAAATTCCCATAAAATTAAATATGGGCTCTAATACATGATTTCTAGCCAACCCAGAAAAGATTGCTAGAAATACCAAGAAAAATATACAATGTGAAAAATAACCCTAGGGTTGATATGTCATTGCAACCTAGAACTGAATATAATGAGGCTGTGATAGAACCGAAATGATAATTTCCTCCTCCAATGGTATTTCTCAATAGAAGGTTGATCCCTCCATTCAGAAATACACCCTTCTGATGAGCTCAATGAACCCTCCCAACAACTGCCACTAAAAAAAACACATATATGGATTGAAACGATGTTGTGGGGGATGGTAGATGGTTGGATTGATGCAAAAAATATAGAAATATTCCCAGGATCCTTCCTTGTTGATCCTACAATGGATAGACTACCTCTCCACTGAAAAACAAGCCCATAATTGGCTCTATGTGATCCTCCTTTGCTGCACCCTGCAACACAACCTAGCTCTAAAAAGAAACTACGTTGTAGCTGAAGGAGGTAGCTTGGCCAGTATGCCAGAATGAGGAAATTTAGCCCAATGAAACTCTCCTTCCTTGAGGATGAGGTAGGGATTCCCGATCAGGAACACCCTTGTGCTAAACAGCACAACAACCCCGCCAAACAGCTAAAGGATGAAAATTGTAAACATACCAATATCAAATAATAATCTCAAACATGAATAACAATCATTGCCATCCCCTCCATATATAGTGTGTGAGCCTTCTCACATTGGGTCCCATCCATAAATTCCACTAAGCTCATGCAAGTTGTCCTCTACTAAAACTTCATTGATTTGGTCAAAGTTGACCTATTCAACATGTATCCCCTCCATTTCACACCCAAAGGTGCTTAATCCCACTTATTATTCTTCCTCCTTTCACATTAGGAGTGTTATTATTCCTCCTAAGGAAATTTATGGTCCTCCCTACACACTTATTCACCTACCTAGTGATAAAACAAACTACAATATTCCATTTAGATGAATGCTAAATTTTTGGAATATTACAGGTTGATGCAGTTGTGCTTAGGAAGGTTGCACAAAGTTCACCTATGAATTATTCTGCATGGATGGGTTTTATACTAGGGACTGGGCATATTTTGGTCCTTGTCCCTAGTTTATGGATGGTTGTCGGGGGGAGTTCTTCCATCAGCATGTCTCGTTGTGTACTGGGTCCCTTGAGCTGGAGTATATGGACCTCCTTTCTGATGGTGGTACAACGAGGCCCTATTGGTCATGTTTTTAAAAGGTGCATGATGACTCTGGTAGCCAGGTTACAGGATGTTCTAGTTAAAATCATATGTGTAACCAAGGTACTGAAAACTGTTGCTTAAGTGATTTTGGGTCAATGACCCAATCAAACCATATGCGGAGTTCGACGCACCTAGAAATTCTTTGTAAGTTTGTAGGTGTGTAGTGTTAGGCAGGATATTGTAAATATATCCTGACTGCATGTAAATCAGCTCGAGCTGCTAGGCCTTGTTGATGGCGTCATCTTCAAATATGGGCTTTTTTGTTGCCACATCCTTTGAAATCTCTGTAGTGAGAGTCTCCAGGAATAGGTCCAACAAAACTCGATCGTCGAGTTTGGTTTTGCACAAATTATGACGTCGCTGCCATTCATGGAGATGGTCTGAGATATGGACAATGGGTGTCTTCCTAAAGTGGGTCAGTGATTCCATCTCAGAATCATGGTGGATGGGTAACTGAAAAAAGGTAAGGAATGCAGTAGTGAGGGCGCTAAAAGTTCCATGTGTAGCAGATGGTTTCTCCACATACAATTTTGTAGCTGGTTTGGTTAGGGTGCGCTGAAGTAGTCTCAGTCGAATAGTATCATCAATGATGTTTTTCGATGAACACCACAGGTGGAAATTCATAATATGATTTCCAGGGTCTTTCACTTGCTTCCTTTCGAAATTTGGAATATCCAAAGGGTGATTCGTGGGCATGGGTGGCCATATTGGGTTGTGGGAAATAGGTTCATTCGTTAACTTGGATAGATCGAGCAGGTTTAACGAAGCTAAGAATGGTGAATATGAGTTGGGAGCCATTGCACACTATGAAGACACAATGTTCTAGTTAGGTATAGGGTTTTTTTGCGACGTACCAAGCTGTGAGTTCACTTGGCTTCCCGAATAGGTAGCGCTCCTCTGCCCCTTAGGGGTTGTGGGAGGAGTGGAATGTGGTGACCATGTGGGGCTACCGACTGGTGTGGCATTGGGTGACCGTCGAGGGTTCCCAACTAAATATTCCCCAATAAAGGATGAACCGGTAAGGGTGGCAGTGTTCCATCTTTGACGCCTAAATGGTGAAAGACCTGGAACCCCTCCCTGTAATGGGGAGAGGTCCAAAATACTTCTAGATTGACGAGGTCCCATTGGGTCCATTATGGCATCAACTAGGTATGGTTTTTGAAATATTTGAGAGGATAGATATTATAATCAAAGAAAAAATCCGATCGCATACATAAAAAAAAGTGAAAAATGAAAGGTAAATTTTCCCTTTATATTAATCATATGTGACTAGGCAATCAAAAAATATGGTTTTTGTTGTTTTTTGCATATGATACCCAAATCCTAGAAGACCTAATCATCCTCACACTCTCAAATGTTACTAAGCCTTGAGAAGATATCTTGTGAATGTTGACACAACGTCCTAAAAGAGCTGGCGACGCCCCTATTCAACCAAAGAAAAATTACCAAGGTAAAGGTAGAGGATCTCGTGATGCATGCACCATCACCTATAGGGAAGGATGCCCTAGATTTGGCCACTAAGTACCATTGTCCCACGTGAGCATTCGAGTCTTAACCTTATTTGGTAAATCAGCTACCAGTACCGATTATTAAACGGGTCTGTGGCACTAGGGTTTTATTTTTCGTGGGCGGATAGACAGATTTTAAAGCTCCCTAAAAATTCAACTTATATATTTCAAGATGTAAATTGACTAAGGCAGCTTATTGGATGCCTACCCCCTTGGTCCTAATCTGAACTATAATTTTTCTTTTGGCCCCTATGGGGAGAGTTAATGAGTTTAGTTAGGTTATTTTTAAGGTGGCTTTGATTCACTTATGGTGTGAAAGTGTGTGAGAAAGAGGTGAACAATCACATAGTTTTAACATGTGGATATGTGGTGATCCTTTTCAAATCCCCTATTAATCTACATTTGTTTGTTCCTTGTTATAAGAAAATCATGTGCGGATATGGGCCACTTACAATGTTTCCTAGTTAATCTAAGTGATCAACTAAAGGGATATGGAAAATTATCAGAAGAGAGCATTCATATGCTTGCCTAGGGTCACCAAAAGGTGCAAAGGCAGCAGAGATTACTTGCTCTCTAAGGATAATTAAATCCTAGTCCCAACTCCTAGTGCCAAAAAAATTAAACTAAAATTAATGAATTTAAAATAGGAAAAATGAAAAATTTAGCTAAGCATGTGTGGACTAGGGCCACTTACTTTAGCTAATTACGTATGTGTTTTTTTTGTCTATGCTCGCAAAAAAAATAAATTATTTCAGATTTCAAGCAAATTTCCCACTACTTAAACTATGTGGTTTTTCTTTTTCTTTTTTTTTGTGAAATTAAACTTTGAAATTTTAAAACTAACACCTATAACTACTCAAATGCAGCCAACATTGAGTTTTAACCAGTCATGGGACACCTCACACAGTGCTAGTAGTTTTCTTATGGGCTGCTAGTCACTTTACAAATAGGAAATGAAGGAAAATGACAGAAATTTTCTGCCTTGGTTTCCGCATGGAAATTTATCACACAGTCGCGGAATATATCACGCGGGTCAGTGTTGAATGCGTGTGGTCGGGTGCATCTATCTCTATAAAATACGCGGGAATTTCCTACAACAAATTTTTTGGAGCTTCTGAACTTCGGCCTCTCACTGAGGATGAACGGGCAGAGAAGAAGAGAAGAGGGGCTATTCAAGCCAAACTACAAAGCAGAGAAAAAGGTCCCTGCAATAGGTACAACCACATTAACTAGAAATTAAAATCAGTGGAGTCGTCAATCCTATCTTGGTGGATTTGGTGCACAAGTGTACCAATCCACACTTTCTTAAGAGGATTGGTCGTTGCCTCTTAATCTTCTGGTCACAAGAAGATAAACAAAAGAGTTAGCAGGTTAGTGAACATGTTATAAAAAAAAACACAATAGATAATGATATAGTATGCATATGTAGAGATAAAACAAGACTAAACTAAAAAAAATATACGAAAGCTCATATAGAGATAGTGTAATATTCCTAATTAGTCCTAAGCTAATTGGAATATTCATTTTTGTTTTCTATCTTTGTTTAAAGGATAAAAGTGTAAAGGAGGTTCATAAAACTCCTAAACAGTAAATAAATCAATGTCAAATGTAAAAAGGCTAAATCTTGGTTGTTTAAACAAGCACTCTTAGGTGTGAAAGGGGCTGAATATTTTGACTGGGTTAGCCTTGAACAAATCTACAGTGTTGTCTTGGAGTAGTGGCCATCAATGAGGCACAACACAGTTTTATATGGAGATGGCTTGTGTGAAAGAAGTAATTTCAATGAAGGTGGTTTAGGATTTACAAGCTCTTAACTTATATAAGGAAGGGGATGGCAACATAAAAAGTTTGTTGATGATATTGTATTTTCTAAGTATATTATCTGTTTAGACATATCTCATTCTATTGTTGTTTAGCTGAGAATAATGTTGTTTAGCATTAGGTGTTCGTGATCGGGAATCCCACCTCTTCCCATTGAGTAGATCTTGGGAGAGTGTTTTACTGCATATTCCACTATCTGGCTAAAGTCCAAGCTTCTTCTTCCAACTACAACGCATATCTTGTTGAGGGTTTGGTTGTCTTTGAAAGCTGCAACAAGTGGAGGCTAGATCTACTCAAATCTAGATCATTTCAGTGCCCTTTTTCAGTGGAGGAGACTTATACTCCATTGGTGGGAGTGTATTGGAGTGCTTGGGCATCATTTTCAGATCTTTGCATGTGTTCAAATATATCCTAAACCCTACAGTGCATTTTCCCTTCTAGATCTGTGTTATTCTTATAGGTGTTGTTGCAGGGCCTTTTGGCACATCATTTGGAGAGCTGGTTTTCAAGTGTTGGGGATCTTCCCTCCACTTTGAAGATCCATTGAAAAATATCTATGTATTGCTCATTTCAGATCTGATCTGCATATTTCTGAATATTTTCTGAATCACTGAATATTTCTGCAGATCTACAAACTTAGATCTTATATCTACTGCTTGTACATGGTGTAATGCTAAAAATTCCAAGGGGATTTGAAAGAGGAGCCTCTATAGTGCATGGATATATTATAGATCTGACTTTTAATGCACTCATTTTATCTAGATCTAAAGTGTAATCAAACAGCTATTGCAGCCTAATAAAATAAAGATGTCAAGGCTTTTTCATTCCATACATGTGATTGCAGTGCCTCTTTTTGAGGATTTTCTTCTATTGGTGACTTGTATTTACATATATGTTTATTATGGGCCTCATTATACATCTATTTTTCTGCTGTAAATAATTTTTAAAGGTCTCTTTATTGGCCTCCTGTTGTCTCTTAAATGAACTGTGTTATTTTCCTGCATATTTGTCTTGTATTGCTACATTTCCCCATTTTGGAATATTACAGTGGTATCAAAGCATCATATTGGCACAGCCTGTGCTTTCTAAGAAGCCAATATGTCTTCTAAAGAAGAAGAATCTCTTACTAACAGAGAGAGGAGGTATCTAAAGAGAAGGCAGAAGAAATTTGATTACACCAATGAAAATGAAGACAAGGGTAAAGCCCCTGTATCTGGAAGTGAAGAAGAAGAAAAGGATTTTCCTAAGATCCTTTTGAGAGCCATGCAATATCTTACTAGAGAAATCAAAGAGATGAGAATGGACATAATCAAATATTCCCCTAAAGGATTCCATCTTGGAGAAGGCTCTGGCATATCTCATCACTAGAATGATCAACCAGTGCATCAGCCACAAGTTTCCCAACGCTCTACCATGCCTACCCTTTTGGATATGGGAAATGAAGGGTTTCAAGAGCATGAATCCCTTGAAAACTATTTTGTATAATATGAGTCTCAAAATTAGAGATTCAAAGATCACTTAATTTTTCAGGAGTTTTGACACATAAAGGACCAAAGAAGACAGGGCATCATCATAGAGATGGTGGATTCACTCATAATCATGATCGTCACCACACTATGGGCAGATTATTTTTACCCAAATTTGATGGGTCATCCAAGTGTTCTGCCAAATCATGGGTAGAAAAACTTCACATCTACTTTCAATTGAACAAGGTTCCAGAGATGGAGGCTATCAAGATTGCAGCGATGCACCTTGAAGGTGAAGCACATGAATGGTGGTTCCATGGCTTTTCTACATTGGGTCATGCCAATGTGACTACTTATTCAGAGTTCACTAGAAGGCTGGTGGAAATTTTTGACAGAAGAAATCTAGAGGCACCATTCATGAGCCTTAAAAAGTTGAAACAATTAGGTAACAGAGAAACTTACATTTCTAAATTTTTTAGATAATTTGTTATGGTTCCTGATTTTTCTGCAGCAAGAAGGGTGTACATATTCATTGATGGTCTAGATGAACCTCTTCATGGCTTGGTTAAATCTACCAATCCCAATACCCTACATGATGCTATTGAAAGGGCTAGAGACCTTCAAGATGCCTTGCCAAAAGAAAAGGCAAGCTTTCAACATAAACCCTCTTTCCCTTCAAAGGGAAAGGAATAAAAATTTTCTCCTTCAAAGGAGAGCTCATACTTGAAGCCTCTTGATGATGAAGTCCGGAGAGATCTAAGAAGAAGGGTGCTATGCTTCACTTTCCAAGAATCTTGGGCACCTAGACATAGATGTGCTACTGGAAAAGCACATTACATAGAGTTCTTCTCAGATGATGAGGAGGAAGAATAAGATGGACCAAGAAGAGATCAAAGCGCTGACAATGCAGGAGGAGAGCCAACACCATCAGGATATGGGAATGGATATTTTTCTCCTATTGGAGGGGCTCTTGCATATTTGAGAGGAGTACCTAAGTACTTGACCTTAAGTGTTCAAGGTTCCATCTTGAATCAAAGGGTTTCTGTGTTGATTGATAGTGGGGCAACCCACAATTTCATTGATGCCCATCTAGTGCAAAGGAGGGAAATACCCACTGATACTTTTGAGGGATTCTCTGTTTTGGTCACAGGAGATAGAAAAATGCAATGCATGCATTATGTTCCATCACTTTCAGTCACCATGGGCACATATACATTGGTTGATCACTTATTTTTGGTTGACATACCTAACACCAATGTGAGTTTGGGTGTTTAATGGCTGATTACATTGGGAAAAGTCACCACTGATTGGGAGGTGTTGCCAATCAAATGGGTGGGCAAAAAGAGTGGTGAGACTAAAATGATCAAAGGCATGCATACATATCCCTCACATACCACTTCCACACAAAAAACAGAGATGGATTTTCATAGTGGAAGCAAGGACCTTACAGTCCCATTTATCATGCTCATGATGTTTCTACATGGGACACTATTATCTGGTGGAAAACCTCCTGGGAGGCCACCTGATTCAGATTTTGTGGGAGATCTCTCACAACATGATGCTACAATCTTAGATCCAGGAGGGATGGGGGAATTGGAAGAAAATGATACAGTGTTGGGAGTCTTGGGTAGGCTCAAGGAGGAGGGATATCTTCTCCCAACATCATCATTACCCACTCTCATTTCTGATTCTGCGTTGTGGGAGGAGAAGAATGGAAGGAATGGCCTTCCAAATTATACCTTTGGCATGGGAGATGTCAAGGAGGAGTTTAGCCACATGACATACATTTCATTTGATGGATCATCAGCGTTGTCATTGTTGGGGAGTTTAGATCCATATTGGAAATCCCAACTGTTGGTGGATTATTCCAAGGATATTCACACTTGTATGATACTTGAGGACCAGCTACATGAATAGGGTTATTTAGTCCAAGAAGGAGTCATCTATCATCATGGTAGGATCTTCTTTTCTAGAGCCTCCAAGCTCAAGGAGAAGTTACTACAAAGGGCCTATGAAGAGTTCTGTTTCATCCACACATATTCCATGAAGCTCAACAACCTCATCTTGAGGAGCTACCACTCGGACGGCTTTGAAGGAGAACTATATCAGAATTGTCAAATATGCATGTACCATATCGAGATGGAGCAACAACATAACTCTACGGAAGAGTTAATTCAGCCCTCTCTTTCTATTTTTGAGAAAGGCGGTAGATCTATGAACCACTCCATTTGTATGAGGAGGATTGTTCGTGAAGAGCATACTCATGTAAATCATGTTTTATTTTATGATTATATGTATTCTTTTACCATTTATATGCAGGTCATGACTCCATGAGGAGTGTTGTACTTTACAAACTTCATGGCCAACTTTGGGCCACAAAAATTTCTAAACTTGGCCACTCCCTTGAAGGAAAAAGGGAGATTTCATTTCATGATGGGTGTACTCCTAAGGCACCAAACATATCTCACACTTTTAGCCATGGTGAGATGACATGTGTAGCAAGTAAGTGGTGGGTAAACCACTTACCACAGCTTGATCAGATGCATGCAGGAGATGCACTGCGCTAGTTCCACATTTGGGACTATGACCCACCTCCATATGCACAAATTTCCATTCGTATGTATGTTGTTTTGCTCCCATACATTGATGATGTGATTGTGCTTTTTATGGGAATGTATGGAGGGAATATGGGAGGTATGCATGTACCTTATGGGATGGAGACTCTCTATGTATATTATGCTACATGTTTTAGAGAGAGCATGGGGCCAGCCATGTTTGTTTCATTTGAGCTATTGTCTCCTTATGGGATGGAATATTTACATCTCATGAGAACTTTGGAGGAAAAATTCATGGAGGGATGGATTGGTGAACACTTAGCTCATGGAGGAAGCTTATCATATGTTTATGTCACCAATGGAGGAGGAGAAGAGTTGCAACACTCACCTTATCAGTTGCTTGAGAACAAACAACATTTGGGAGGGGAGCACTGTAATATTCCTAATTAGTCATAAGCTAATTGGAATATTCATTTTTGTTTTCTATCTTTTTTTAAAGAATACAAGTGTAAAGGAGGTTCATAAAACTCCTAAATAGTAAATAAATCAATGCCAAATGTAACAAGGCTAAATCTTGGTTGTTTAAACAAGCACCCTTAGGTGTGAAAGGGGTTGGATATTTTGATTAGGTCAACCTTAACCAAATCTACAGTGTTGTCTTGGAGGAGTGACCATCAGCGAGGCATAGAAAATTTTTAGATGGAGATGGCTTGTGTGAAAGAAGTTATTTAAATGAAGGTGGTTTAGGGTTTACAAGATCTTAACTTATATAAGGAAGGGGATGGCAACATGAAAACATTGTTGATGATATTGTATTTTCCCAGTATATTGTCTACTTAGACATATCTCATTCTCTTCCTGTTTAGTTGAGAATAATTTTGTTTAGCATTGGGTGTTCCTGATCAGGAATCCCACTTATTCCCATTGAGTAGCTCTTGGGAGAGTCATGTATTGCATATTCCACTATCTGGATAAAGGCCAAGCTTATTCTTCCAACTACAATGAAAATATTGTTGAGGGTTTGTTTGTCTTTGAAAGCTGCAGCAAGTCGAGGCCAAATGTACTCAGATATAGATCATTTCAGTGCCCTTTTTCAGTGGATGAGACTTCTACTCCATTGGGGGGAGTGTATTGGAGTGCTTGGGCATCATTTCCAGATTTTGGCATGTGGCTTACTATATCCTAAACCCTACAACATATTTTCCCTTCTAGATCTGCGTTATTCCTGTAGGTGTTTTTGCAGGGTGTTTTGGCACATCATTTGGAGAGCTGGTTTTCAAGTGTTGGAGATATGCCCTCCGCTTTGAAGATCCATTAAAGAAGATCTATGTATTGTTAATTTCAGATATGATCTACATATTTCTGAATATTTTCTGAATCACTGAATATTTCTGCAGATCTGCAAACTTAGATCTTAGATCTACTACTTGTACATGGTGTAATGCTGAAAACCCCAAGGGGATTTGAAAGAGGAGCCTCTATAGTGCATGGAATTGTTATAGATCTGTCTTTTAATGAAATCATTTTCTCTAGATATGAAGTGTAATCAAACAACTATTTCAGCCTAATAAAATAACGTTATCCAGGCTTTTTCAGTCCATACATGTGATTGCAGCACCTCTTTTTGACGATTTTATTCTATTGGTGACTTGTATTTCCAGCTATGCATCTTATGGGCCTCATTATACATCTATTTTTCTGTTGTAAATACTTTTGAAAGGTCTCTTTATTGGCCTCCTGTTGTCTCTTAGATGAACTGAGTTATTTTCCTGCATATCTCTCTTGTATTGCTGCATTTCCCCATTTTTCAATATTACTGATAGAAAAAAAAATAATATGAATGGTGACATCAATGTCCCCTCTTATTGTTTGCTATTAAGGATAAAGATAGAATATTTACACACTTTCCAAGGGGCCCTTAGAACTATGGAGTTCTAAGACCCGATGCAAGGACATTTTTACCTCCTGGCTGCCTGGTGCAAGGTGTCTCTCTCTACTCCAAAGGAATGGATTTCTTGGATGGCCAACAACTGAATCCCCTCTCTACTTCTGCTCTAGATTACACACTACTGGATTGATTTAAAGAAAATTTGGCCAGCATAACAATGTGTTCTCCCTTTTTTCATCTCTTGGTGGCCTTTTATAGATGAATTCAAACTCTCCTTCCTTCTCTTGGTACATTGATGGATGGTGACCCAAGAGAGGGGGCTAATTCCATTGTGTGCTCCCTTGAGGTCCCAAGAAGGCTCAGGTGGCTATCCTTGGGCCGCCTCAAGTGTGGGATCATTTTCCTGGAGTGTGCCTTATGGTCCCGGAAAGTGACTTCCGCCACTCTTAGGTCCGGGCAGATTTTTGACAAAAAGCCACACAAAGGCATGTATATTGAAGAAAAAAGTGCAAAAAGGCACATTCTACTAGTGTCTTGAATGCGCAATTTGATTTTTCTTCTTAACCTTAGATATTTTTAAAAAAATTCAAATTCTCTAATGTGCCTCAACCTTGTAAATCCTTCTTCTTGACATTTAATAATGTCATCTTTGCTTGTCTAATTTTCCAGTGATAATAGCTAGGTATGCAGATTAGGGTTGATTTTTATTTTGAAGTTTTGTGTTGGATGAAATTGGACCATTAGAAACTAGCCTTGAAAAATCTTTTAGGGTTACAAGAGAGCAAATTGCAGGGGAATGAAGGGGCAAGGTAGGCAAGCTCAAATGACCAAATAGGTTGTATGATTATGGTGTAGGATTAAAATAAATATCAGGAACAAGCATATAAATATGAATTCATTCCTTAAGAAGAAATTAAACACACCATCATCATCTCATCAAAACAGGGCATGCATTACTCATGAATCTTTCTTAAAGAACTGTAAAGACAATGAGTGGAAGTGATAGATAAGTAATGGAAAGAGAAATTATTCAATGGAGTGACTTACTGAAGAGAAACATAGCCATACAATCTCACCACATGAATCCCTAAATTTAAGCTGCAACTTTTCTCTATATTCATTGTATTACTTAGTCAAAATAGAATACACTAGTTCAATGTCCAATTATCCAACATCCAACCCTTGAAAATGATTACAAAAGACCTCATATAGCTACTAAGGTCAAAATCCTCCCTCGGAAGTTGAATTTGCCAGTAAGAAAGTCAAATACATGCATATATTTGAAGTCAGATACACCCTATGGAGGTTTCACAATAAATTCCTCCTTTTCCTAAACACTAGAGACATATACTCAATGTAATAAAAGTGCCTTCAAACATTTTTTAAATTTCCCAATTGTTCTCAAATTTTCCTCAAAATTTCTCCAAAGATGCCAAATAAGGTGTGTTATATGGATGTATCAACAAGTAGGTCCAACTTACCCTTCTGCTTTTTACTAATTAGGGTTTCCTTGTACCATGATTTCAAGTAGGGTTTGTACTGCTCAAGGTCTGGGTTCATGCCTTTGAACCAATACTCACCATGGTTTGGTATTCCTGTAGCAAGAGAGATATCATATACTGAACATGTGAAATCATCCCTTGCAATGATTTCCTTTTCTCCTTTCAAAGTGGTGGCAAACATATCTGTGAGCTGCTCATGAAAACCTACCTCCTCCACTCTTTGGAAAAACCCTAAAAATTTGACATCTTCAAAGAAGTTTATGATGAAGGATGAGGAGGTTTTTTAATTATAGTTGGAGGGATCAAACCTAAATATCTTTCTCTTTTTTTTGTATTTTGTTTTCTCTGATGGTGATGAATCAACTTCCATGATGAAACCCTAGATGAAAGGAGGGGGAAACAAGGAAGGGAGTAAAGGTATAAAATGAGAGAGTTATGGAAGGGAGATGGTAGTAGGAAAATTTAGGGAGGTGAGGATGGATGTTAGGGACCTATGGGAAGTGGAGGGAGATTAAAAGGATGAGGGAATAGGTCTAGGGAATTTTTACATAGCCTATACACTTGGCTTCCCAAAAACATAGTGAGTAGGGATAGGGTTTTGGGATAGGTTTTAGGAAATGGAATTTTGAGAAGGGTTTAGCATTTTTCAGATGTATTTTGGTTTATAGGAGGTTAGGGAATGGAAAGAGAGAAGGCATAGGATTTGAAAATTTGAAAAAAATAGTCTTCTAGAAAAGCGCATTGTAGGAGGATGTTGACAACTTTGCCACCATAGGAATGAAAATACTAAGTGAAAATGGTGTGAAGTGGCTCAACTTACTTGTTTTATCTTTAAGAAAACTTGTGCTTGAATTTGGCGACCCTTTGCTACCCTTTTGAAGTGTTTATAGACCAAGTGTAGCTTCCTTGAAAAAAGCGCAGCGCCAGAAGGAAAAGCATAGCGTGTGAAGGAAAAGTGCAGTGTGATATTGCATAACACTTTTGGAGGCCTTCTTGAACTCCAAATTGATCTCATGATAGATCATTGGAAAATGATAAATTATACCCCCTCAAAAATAAATTCTGCAAAGACTGCTAAAAAAACACATCATGGCTAAGGAAAAGCGCAACATGAGATTGCATACCACTTTTGGAGGCCTTCTTGAATTCCAAATTGAGCTCATGATTTCTCATTGGAAATATATTTCTATCTAGTTATCATTTGACTCATCACGAAGGTCATTTGGACACTCTATGATAGATAAAATTCATTTTCCCAAGAGTACTCCAAAAGTATAACAACTCTCTTATAGCAACTATATTTTGGGAATTTCTCCCAAATCATAACCTTTTGTAATATGAATTTTTTTAATTTTATTTGGAACATTGAACTGCAACTTTGGACTTTTAGGACACTTATCACATATGGAAACATTAAAATTACATTTAAAATTCAAAATTCGCTAAAGAAATTTGTTTTATTACCACTTTTCCAATTTGTCGGATTTTATGCATGAAATGATAGTTTTGGTGCCCTTGAAACCCTAATGACCTATTGGAGACACTGAACTGAATGAGATCATGGTGGTGATGACTAAAATGAGGATGAAAATCTCTTAATGATGATACACTCAGCTAAGTGATGATATGGACTAGCATGCGAAAAGTTTGGATGGAGTGGAAAATAGTCCCAAACCTAACACCCAGTGACCAATTTTTTTCATGAAGACCTAATGAAATGATAAAAATTTGACTATTAGACCCTAACATGACATGATAAGAGTCTTTTTAATCACTGGTGTAGGTTGTACAGACTAACACTAGCATTGGCTCCAACTGGGGATGGAATCTCCTTGGAGGTGTCAAGAACACCGTAGACCAAGTAGCCTTACCATTGGGCTTGGAGTCAGAAAACAAAAGATGAGACTCAATATTGCAAACCGACTGACAAATTTAATTTTAAAATAACTACAAACTTTACTGGAATATACTATTTAAAAAAATGTTGAGAATTCAGCTTATTAATCACACCTACTCTAGATGATCCATACATCACCTGATCAAGTGAAATGGAACAACCAATGCAAACATGTAAGCATTTTTTCTCCTAGTTGAAATATCCGCAAGTTCTTTCTCATGAGCAAGAAGGGAAAACTACTGAAAGACAACTCCCATGAAAAATTTTCAACTGATTGAATCTTAATGAAATTGCAAAGCATGAGCCCACCATCTGACCTCAAGAATGCTGCAAAAGGATATTCATAGGAATACATATTCATTTCCAACCCATCTAATACATTACTACTCTGCTCTATGTAGTCTTTGTATATTGATTTTAAAATTTTCCCAACATCTGTGCTTTCCTCCCTTGATGACTATAGCAAGTCGAGAAAAGGATCATGAAACTCGTGAATGACTAATTTTTCCTGATGATCAACAAAAAAAGAATAATATTCCTCATTACTCTCCTAATATGACCGTAAATATTTTTATGAGCTTTGTAATGAAACTCCTACTAAACAAGACAATGAATTCAGTTGCTGAATCAAAGTTTTATCATCTCTTATCTAAATCTCATAACCAACTATTGGAGAAGGATTTTGATTATAGATATCATCCAAAACATCAACTATTGGATCATGGAGAACTTGAGAATATTGTTGCAACTTATCATACATTGGTTCCAATGAGATTAGATAATTTTATACAGGCTTATTATTCTTTATTTCAGAGATATTATCGAAATTTCTCTTCAAATACTGAAATGAGTCAAAAATTAATGGTAAAGAATCATCCCGCATCAATTCATAATATGTCTCAGGTTCTAATATTCCATCTATGATTTGAAACTCAATGTAACTTAGTGGTTGGGATTCTGGAGTGAAAGAAGTTTGCATATCACAAGTGACCTCCTCAACCAATTGATGAGAAGGATGGCCATTTATACTGCTAACAACTCTCTTATCTGCTTGCTTACAATTTTCTCTTATTTTCACAAATGAGGTGAAACACAAGGGTAAGGATTCTTGATAAATAATTTCATTGTGTTCTTCACACTCAATATCAAAACTGAAAGACTATTGATTTCTAATCTTGTGAAATTTTTCTCTCAAAAATTGAGATGAAGCAAAACTCAAAGGAAAATAGATTTCACTTACTTTGAAATTTTATGCATTCTCTTCATCGATGTCATGAATGATATGTAGAGATTAAGTGCTATATTTGAGCATTTGTAATTGAAATTCTCCCTCCCAAGAACATGTTGATGATTGCTTTGAAGAGTCAGCATCAATTTCGACAACATAATCATCCTCATACTTATCATACTTGGGTAAATCATCAATATAAGTAATGTCATCAAACATACACATTATATTAGAAAATTTCTTCTCCTTGATTTCATCTACAAATCCATTTTCATGATTGTCCATAAATTAATACAAACAACAATCATTTTCTGATCTATGGTAACTGGGATTAGCAGGAAAATTTTTAGGGCCAGCAACCTCTTCTTCTGCAATAAGTGGGACATTGTATTTTTGAACAAAAAATTCATCTCTCATGGTGATATTTTGCATTAATTCTTCCATGGTACTTGTCAAAATTTCGAGCTTCGCTGCTTAAGATGTCATGTATTCCTTTTCTATGTTCTCCCTTTCTTTTGCCTTCAACTTTAAAATTTTGACTAGAAAATTAGCTTCCACATATATTGAATTGTCCTGCATTTTTTCGAGCATTATAGCGTTCCTTTATCTCAATTGAAATTCCATTTCCATATCAAAGGCATTTGGGTAGTGTAAGAGAGTTGAACTAGGAGGAATTTTTATGTTAGCAGGGATTGAATGGTATACTTGATTAAACCTAGCTAAAAAGTGTTGCATTGTTTCTCGTGGACGTCTTTTCAGATGATTATATTCTTCTAAAATAAGAAAATTATTCCTCTTGATCGCCCATTTATCAAGGAATAATTTCACAAACTGATGGAACTAAAAAATGCTTGAAACTGGAAAGTTTTTTTACCATTCCTTGGCTTCACCTTGCAAATATAGAGAAAATATCCTGATATGAACATCATCTTCATAAACCTCAAAAATATCAAGAAAATTTCCAAAAACCTGAATGTATTTCTCAGTAGTGATGTTACCATATTCTCCATCAAACCTGGGAAGATATTTGTAATAGTTTTCAGGGAAATCATGGAGTATAGGTGGTAAGATTAATGCCTTGTATCTAATAGCTGGAATTTTACGAGGTATAGGAGAATGTATAGAAGTTGTAAGATTAGTCTTGATCGCTTGAGGCTCATCAAGAAAAATATGATCATCATAAGATTCAAAAGAAGCCTCTTGACTGAGATCAAAGGCGTAAGAAGGATTTGAATACACAATTTTCAGAGGGAAGGAATCAAATACAGATCTGGGATCTTTTCTGAAATATAGTATACTTTGAAAAAACTTTTTGACATTCTCGGGAAAAGAGAAAAAATAATTCAGGAAAAATAACATGCTGTCTTGGATGAAAGTCCAATTTGAATACCTGATCTTCCTATCTTGTCTTTTCATGTTTCTGTTGGCAAGGTTCATCCTCCAATGGAGTCTTAGATTTGATTTTGAAACAAATTTGGAGTCGCTAGGTGAATGATTTCAGCCTTTGTGTGTCTGATCATTGTTAACCATCAACAATATGATATAATCCTTGTCATTCTTTCCTAGGTAATATATTTCACTTCGTCCCCAACAACAGCATCAAGATGTTAGCACTCCACCAGTTCTTCGAAGGCTTAGAAGGAGACCGACAAAGGTAACCACAGGCCACTTTGACCTAGTAGCTAGCCTTACTAGGCTGAGAGGGCTCTCTCAATGAAATCAAAACCAATTTACTGTATCATGAAATATTTTAGGCTAGGTATGCAGATTAGGGTTTGATTTTTATTTTGAAGGGTTGTGTTGATTAATTTAGACCTTTGAAACCAGGCTTGAAAACTATTTTATGGTTACAAGAGAAAAAACTACATGGGAATGAAGGGGAAAGGTAGGCAAGCTCAAATGACCAAATAGGTTGTATGATTATGGTGTAGGATGAAAATAAAAATCAAGAAAAAGCATATAAATATGAATTCATTCATTAAGAAGAAATTAAAAACAACATCATCATCTCATCAAAACAGGGCATGCATTACTCATTAATCCTGCTTAAAGAATTTTAAATACATTGAGTGAAAGCAGTAGATATGTAATGGAAAGAGATAGTATTCAATGGAGTGACTTACTAAATAGAAACATATCCATACAAGCTCACCACATGAATCCTTAAATTTAAGCTACAACTTTTCTCAGTATTCATTGTATTACTTAGTCAAAATAGAATACACTAGTTCAATGTCCAATGTTCCAACATCCAACCCTTGAAAATGATTAAAAAAGGCCTCATATAGCTACTGAGGTCTAAATCCTACCTTGGAGGTCAAATTTTCCATCAAGAAATTCAAATACATGCATCTATCTAAAGTTAGCTACACCCTAGGGAGGTTGCACAACAATTCCTCCTTTTCCTAACCACTAGAGACATATCCTCGATGCAATAAATGGAGGATAAGACACATATTTACCTCCATATTTACCATTTAAATTTACATTTTTACTTTTACATTCATCCACATTCACCTTTTTACTTTTACAAAATTCAAACTAGGAATTGTCAAAAATTACACTGAAAATTTAGTTTAAATCTCAAAAAACAAGAAAAAGCAGAGCGCCCTGTTGGAGGCCATTTTTAGGCACCTTCCTGAGGTCAAAATTGAAATATGAGAGAATAGTAAACTAGCCTTGCCTGTATAGTTTCCATAACATCTTGAATTCTTGAAAATGACCCATGGAAAGGCCTTCAAAAGCTCGTTCTCCCAAGACTCGTCAAAAAGTGTAGTGTGGCCTGAAAAAACAAGGCAGAAATGTGTTTTTAGGTGGTTTTTGACCATTTTCTCCCTGTAAAGTCTGATGACTTGGGCTGCCAGGTGTCAAAAGTTGATTTAGGGATAAAAATATATCCAACCATGTAGATTATGTGTCATTTGGAGCTCTCCATAAAAAGCGTAGTGTGGCCCATGCTACACTTTTGCATGGTGATTGTGCCAAATATTGCCGATTTTTTGGGTTTTCTAGAAAATAGACCTCCAATATGGAGTGATATCTCACTAACCATGAATTTTTTTGCAAAACTGAGAGAAAATTTTGTTCTTTTTCATGTTAGGAACACAAACCTTCCCCAGTTTCCAAAGTGGCCTCTCTGATTGTCCACACTCTTCTCTTCAACAAGTGACTTAAACATGACATTGCACAATTAGAAAAATAGGTTTTGAAAATATGAATGGATATCGCATTCTGTAATACCTGTGTAAAATTTGGAGTATCTTATTGTACTTTGATATCTTAGAAACAAACACCTCCTCCAATTTCCAAAAATCGTCTTTGTTTGGCCACAATATGTTCTTCAAAAAGATATCGAAACGAGACATTTATGGAAAATGTGCCTTCAAATATTTTTTCAAATTTCCTCAAAATTTCTCTAGAGATGCCAAATAAGGTGTGTTATGCTATCATGTATGTATCAACAGGTAGGTCCAACTTACCCTTCTCATTTTGACTAATTAGGGTTTCCTTTGTATTGTGATTTCAAGTAGGGTTTGTATTTCTCAAGGTCTAGGTTCATGCCTTTGAGCCAATACTTACCATAGTTTGGTATTCCTATAGTAAGAGAGATAAAATCTACTAAAAATTTGAAATCAACCCTGCAATGATGGCCTTTTCTCCTTTCAATGTGGTGGAAAACATATTTGTGACCTTCTCATGAAAGCCTACCTCCTCCACTCTTTGACAAAACCATAACAATTGACATCTTCAAAGCACTTTCTGATGAATGGTTAGGTGGTGATTTCATAACATTCAGAGGGCTCAAACCTCAATGTCTCTCCCCCTTTTTTGTATTTTATTTTCTCTGTTGGTATGAATCAGCTTCCATGATGAAACCCTAGATGATAGGAGGGAAAAAACAGGGAAGGGAGTAAAGGGCTAAAATGAGAGAGTTATGGAAGGGGGGTGGAAGTAGGAAAATTTAGGGAGGTGAGGAGAGATGTTAGGGACCTTAGGGAAGTGGAGGGATATTAAAAGGATGAGGTAATATGGCTAGGGAATTTTTACATAGGCCTATACTCTTGGCTGCCCAAAAACGTAGTGAGTAGGGATAGGGTTTGGGGATAAGTTTTAGGAAATGGAATTTTGAGAAGGCTTTAGGATTTTGGGGATGTATTTACATGTATAGGAGGTTATGGCATGGCAAGAGAGAGGGTCTAGGGTTTGAAAATTTGAAAAACATAATATTCTAGAAAAGCGTAGCATAGGAGGAAATTGACAATTTTTCCACCATAGGAATCAAAATACTGAGTGAAAATGGTGTGAAGTGGCTCAAATTACTTGTTTTATATTTAAGAAAAAATATTCTTGATTTTAGAGACCCTTTGCTACCCTTTTAAAGCTTTTCTATACCAAGTGTAGCTTCCTTGGAAAAAGCGCAGTGCCAGAAGGAAAACGCAGCGTGTGAAGGAAAACAACACCATGTGAAGGAAAAGCGCATCGTGGGATTTCATGCCACATTTGGAGGCCTTCCTGAACTCAAAATTGAGCTCATGATAGCTCAATGGAAAGCTATATCTTTCTGATACACAATGGACTGCTCAAGAATTGAAAATCATTAAGTATATCCCCTCAAAGAGAAATTCGCCCAAGATTGGTAAAAAAAACGCAGCATGGCTGAGGAAAAGTGCAACATGAGTTTGCAGACCAATTTTGGAGGCCTTTGTGAACTCCAAATTGAGCTAAGGATAGATCACTGGAAACATATTTCTATCTAGCTATCATATGACTCATCAAGAAGGTCATGTGGACACTCTATGACAGCAAAAATGCATTTTCCCAAGAGTATTCTAGAAGTATAGCAACTCTCCTGTAGCAACTATATTTTGGGCATTTCTCCCAAATCAAAAAATTTTGTAATCTAAAATTTTTGACCTTTATTTGGAAAATTTAACTTCATATTTGGAATTTTAGGACACTTATTACATATGGAAATATTAAAATTACATATAAAAAACAAAATTCAATGAAGAAATTTGTTTTATTACCACTCTTCCAATTTTCCAGATTTTATGCATGAAATGACAGTTTTGGTGACCTTGAAACCCTAATGACCTAATGGAGACACTGAACTGAATGAGACAATGGTGGTGATGACTAAAATGATGATGACAATCTCTAAATGATGATACACTTAGCTGAGTGATGATATGAACCATCATGTGAAAAGTTTGGAAGGAGTGGAAAATAGTCCTAGACCTAATACCCAATGATAAATTTTTTTCTTGAAGACCTAATGAAATGAAAAAAAATTGACTATGAGACCCTAACGAGACATGATAAGGGCCTTTTTTATCACTGGTGACAACCTGTATAGACTAACACTAACACCGATAATTGAGGGTGAAGTCCTCAAATTCTCTAGGAAAAATGTTGAGGGGGCGCAATGATGTCAATACAATGATGAAGCCAAGGACGAAAGGATGGTAGGAGAAGAATAGTAACAAGAAACAAGAAAACACCTAATGTAGTGATGCCAAGTGAAAACTAAGTATATAATGGTTCTACTCTAATACATGCAATCACACCCTATCAAATAAAATAACCTCTAGCCTATAGGTGATCTAAATCCTAAAAAAAACCTAAATATATTGTTTTAGATGGCCTTCAAAAGAAATTCTTACTTGATGGAATATTATCCCCACAAGTAGATTTTTCTAGAGAAATATGGGGTAGAGAACCAACTTCTTCCCATTACCAATCCTATAGGGTGTTTTCCTGTGATTGGTCACTATGGTTATCTTCGTCCCATGGGGGTGGTCGAGTCTTGAGATTCTTTTTCATCAACCACCGCGTGAAATTCGCTACCATAGGTTGGGTAGCCATGAAGAGAAATTCTCACATGATGACCTATCCTAACCCCGTCTAAATTAGGTTTCTAACGCACTATTGCTTTGGATCATGGGATGGTGAAATATTTTAAGCTCCCTTGTAATATTCCCAAATGGGAAAAGCAAGAATATAGTGCAAAACCATGGAATATAAATGTAAAACATTACATGAAAATAGGAGACCAATATGGAGACCTTCTACACATTAAAATAGCAGCAAAATATGCATAAGAAAACCCTCCATATAGAACAAACCTCCAATGGAAAAAACCCTCAAAAGAGGTGCTACTACTATATATCAAAATTCCAAAAGATTGCTACAACGTTGTTTAAAAGGAACTTCTACAGCAAATGAAGATACAAAATAACATGGGCTGATATATGCCTCAAAAGATAGATCTAATACAGATCTAGGTACTATACAACCTCTAATGAAGAACCCACAAAGGGTTTTCAACAAAACACCATGTACAAGATATGAATCAAAGCCCTAGGGCTGAAGATTCACTGCAATATGTAGATTTGGAAAGAGTGGCTGATATGATATAAAAAATAGTGTAGCCTCCTCCAATGGATCTCCTAGATGAAAGGTTGATCCCTTCACTAGAAAATCTCCACTCCAAATGGTGTGCCAAAACCACCCTGCAACTCCTCCCTCACAATAATGCAGATCTGGAAAGAAGCTACACTATAGGGGAAAATAAATAAGTGGCCTGATGCCAAGATATGAAAACATTCACAAGGGCCTTCCTTATTGTCCTCCCAATGGAAAGGAACCCTTCTCCACTGAAAATAAGTATTGAAGTGACCCAAATATGGTCTCCACTGCTGCAACCTACAAAACAACTCAACCCTCAATAGGATCTACGTTGTAGACGTAAGATCAAGCTTTGGGCAAATGCCTGATAGTGGAAGTGAAGTACAATACTCCTCCAAGAGCTTCTCAATGGAAGAGGTGGGATTCCCGATCAGGAACACCCAGTGCTAAATAGCACTTGAAATATTAGTTGAATAGCCAAAGAAATATATATGTCTAAACAGACCATATTTTCAAAAATATCATAACCAATACATAATGAATATGGCTGCCATCCTCTTTCTTTTATAAGATATGAGCTTCCAATCCTAAGCCCCATTCGTTTATGACCCTACTTCTAGCAAAGTGTCTCCATATAAAAATGCAATTTCCCTCATTGATTTCCACTCCTCCATGACAGCATTGTTGATTTGGTCAAAGTTGACCTAGTCAAGATGTTCCAGCCCCTTTTCACACCTAAGGGTGCTCAATTAAGCTGCCAATATGTTTTTATTTTACATTGGCATTGATTTATTCATTATTAAGGAGACTTATGGACCTCCATTGTCCTCTTATTCATTAAAAAAGCAGCAAAACAAAAATCAATATTCCAACTAGTTCATGGCTAATTGGGAATATTACATCCCTACAAAGTCAAATTCTATGTCTCAATGTAAATGATCAATGGGTGTTATTAGAAGTATATTGTTACACCATTTTTTGGTCATCTAACCTGTTACTATTAGATGGACCAAAGTACACCATGTAAGACCAACTTTACCCTAATTAAAATTGGTTTCACTATGAAAGATAACTTAGTAATCCATATTTATTAAGTTGTTTATGGTCTAAACAGGAAAACCTATGAGGAAATGTTGAATAAATCCACATTTGTTTGATTTTCCTCAAGGAATAATCAGTTAAACAACAGTTTAATTAATATTCCTAGTCATATTTAACCCAAAACAGGAAAATTAATTAGATAAATCATTATTTATCTTATTATTTTCTAGGAATAATTATTTAAACCTTATTTAAATAATATTCCTTGTTAAATTTGACTAAATCATTTATAAATAATTGAATAAATAATTATTTGTTTAATTATTTCTCAACCACATCCTTCAAATAATAAATAAATCATTTATTTATTTATTATTTACAAATAAATGGATTTGACCAAATTCAAATTCTTTTTCCCTCCAACAAATATAATAAAATATTTCATAAAAGTTGGATCTAGATTTGGTTAATAATATTTTAATTATGCACCAATATCTAGACTAACTCAATATTTTGTTATAAATAGAAGGGTTTTTCCATTCACTCACTACCTTTTGTTGCCTAAAGATCACTCTGGATCTATTCTTTTGGTCTAACTTTGATCCTCCATCATTGTCATATTTTGCTACCATTTTTCTTTTGAGCCCCCTTTGAGTTCCATTTTTTGTCTGGGTTTTCTACACCATCAAGAGAGAAAGATCTTAGATCTGAAGTGTTGAGGACTTAAAAGAACCCATCCACTGAGGGGGACTGGTAACATATTTCTATGTTCCCTTCCCATGTGTCAAAAATACAAAAATTCTTTAAAAATATTATTGTCTTGTCTGTTGGATGCATGGAGAAACTCTTGCTTTTATTTACTGCTTAATGTCTTTTACTGCATAGATCTAGATTTTGTAGCATTTATCTTGGTCAACTAACTGCAGATCTAAAGAAATTGGCAACCATATTTTATGTTAGGGTTGTTTGTTATGCATATCTAGAGTGAGCTTTTTTCGTACACTTGCGATTATAATTCATCCTAACAACAAGTGACTCCACTAGGGATTTACGATTAGGATCTCTGTCGTTTTTCAGATCCCTGCATGACCAGCTGCTTCAAACCCTAGGATTTCTCTTTAGCTTCTTGTTTTTATTTTCTTGATGTTGTTTTTAACCTATAAAAACCTAAAACAATTAAAATTCTAACTTCTGTGTGTTTCTAGATCTATTGTGCGGGTGACAGGTACCATCCGCAGCTGAGACGACAAATTTTTCTGAAACCTGCTCCCCTGAGTGCTGGAATTGCAAGTCACACTTTTTGGGCCAAAACCTACGAACTGGACCTTCAGGGCGCAGAAAACAACCCCAAATCTATGACCTATGCAGAAATCAGGTCAGAAACTGTGACCTATACTTTTTGCGGGAATTTTTCTGAGATTTTTTTGGGTTTGTCTGGGCCTCTGTTCAGGGTTGTATGACCTCTGTCTCTACCCATTTTGGACCTATAGTTTCTCTTTTTTACTCATTGAAGTGGGAACCTAGCCCCCTAGGGCTTTAGTACCCTTCCTCTTTTCTAGGAATTTAGCTACAGCAGGTCGTTTGAAATAACAGTGTGTTCAGCCATTTTTTAGATCTGATCCCTCACCTTTATATCGACTTCAGATTGGTTATTCATCCATCCAAAACACCTCTTTTCATTTTTTTTTGGGTCTTCCTCTAAGGTCCCCTCCAGGTTGTAGCCTTTCGTCACCTCATTTGCAGCACTTTTCCCTCTGGTTTTTTGTTGTTGTTTACACCTATTTCCATCAGATCTGACATTTAGATCATTGTCCCCCCTGACTTGAGATCCATTGGATATTTTGGTGTGTTTTGACTAGATTTTTTCCCACCCACAGACTAGTTGTTGAGAGGCACACCTCCTTGGGTTTAGATTAATGCATAATTAGTTGTTTATTTTCTGTTATATCCAGTTTCATTTACTGTTATCTGCAAATTTATTTATAGTTATACAACACACTTTTTATTTTTCTATACAAACATCTCGGTTTAAAAAATAAAATTAACACACTTAACACACACACCCTAAGTGAATAAGCGCGCTTGGTTAACACTACCAAGAAAATACTTTAGCATTGTAATCAATTGATCCTACACCTCTCTGCCCTTTTTTTGACATTGTAATCATTTGATCCTGCACCTCCTTGCTCTTGTTGGTCTATATTCCTTTTGTGATCCATATTTTTTCTTTCACCATTGCACCCCTAAGGCGTTTATCTCGAAGACTTATTGGCCTTCATCCTCAATTTCTGTTAGGAAGACTTACTCCTCTGCATAGGATCCAATTTAGTCCTCCACCGAGTCCTCATTCTGACTCCTCTTTTGGTTCCAATCCCGGTTCTCCCCCTGTCACCTTCACCATGTCTGCTTCAGGACCTAACCCTGGTGGTAGTCCTGGCCCTAATGCTGGGAATACTACTAGTGGGACCGTAATATTAACTATCCTAGCTTCTCCCTTGCTCCCTTATATGGCAGGCCTCAACCTTCCCAATTTTAACCAGTTGATAAATGACCCCATATGCCATGACGCTAGTTGGCCTGCTATTCCAACAAATCTCCCTTCCGACATCCCCAATTTTGAAGGTCTTGCTGGAGAAGATCCTACTAATCATGTTCGATCTTTCCACATGTGGTGTTCATCTAACTCCATTACCAATGACTCTGTCCATCTTTGGTTGTTCCAACGTACGCTTACTAGAAAAGCTTCTGAGTGGTATGTCGACGAGCCCTCCTCCTCTCATACCACCTTTGTGACTCTTTCCTGGGATTTTCTGTCTTATTTCCAGCATCCCCTTCATTATGACACTGGTACCGAACTTTTGACCTCTTTTTTCAATCATCTGCGACCCACCTATCCAATCATGTCTAGGAATGGTAGAAAAGAAAGAGCCTATATCGAGCACCTACCTTCGAAGACCGTGTCTACATGGACTGGTTCCTTACATCCCTTTTGGTTGTTATCAGCAAAGATGTCGCATCGCATTTCCCTCAAAACGAAGAATATTCTCTCCATATTGCGTTAAAATATGGCCCGATCTATGCACAGTCTGATTATGTTTATACCGTCTTACCTAATCTCCCTAGACCCGGTGGTGAAAACGCACCCGGGGCATCCCATGCTGCCAACGGTATCATTGGAGCCCTTTCTCATCCATATGCTCATCCTTCCATTGGTTATGGTTCCCCTCAAGGAGGGTCCTACTCCTCCAGCACTCTTGCCCTTCCCGGTAACATGTATCTAGGATACGGCATGCCTCCTCCTTTTTCCCAGCCTGTTTACCATAATGTTACCCAACCTCCTTATTATCCATATTTTCATCCTGGTGCTCCAGCTCCTCCAGCATTAGCACCCCGCCTCCCTTGCCTTCTCAACCCCGTAACAACAACCACCACCCCCCTAGGGGTAGGTGTATGCATAGCAGGATGCGAATAATCCTCCTACTTCCAAAAATAAGAGGAAAGGCACCTAAAATCACTCTGCCCCAGGTAATCCAAGACCTAGTCCCTAAGAGAATGCACCTAAAACTGCTAACTAGCAACAGGGCACTCAGCCCAAGCAGGACATGCATGTTCGCATGAATAAGCCTTGTTCTTGTTGCAGTTTTTATGGTCATTACACCCACGATTGTCCTATTTTACCACAGATGCATCAGATGTGGGAGACTCAAGCAACATCGCGAGGACAGCAAGCCTCCCCTTTGGTTCCTCCTAATGATGCACCTATCCAGCTGGCTATGTTTACCAATCCTTTCCCTCAGCAAGGATTCGTGGCTACCCAACCACCTGAAGGTCAGGTGACCACTCAACCTCCTCCATATGGTACCTCCAATTACCGGATTCTCATGATGAACTCTCACCAACCCATTTCCATTGACCTCAACCTTTAGACTTAGTCTCGTTAGTACAACAAGCCTCCCGCTACGTCTGCCCCCAAGCCCCCTTCTTCATGTTCTACAGATCCTCTTTCAACAACCAATGGTCCTTTATAGATCCCTCAGCCTAAGGTGGAGGTTCATACCAAGATCCCCAAGGGACCATTATGCCGAAATGCTACTTCTGTAAAAACTTCCCATTCGTATAGTATAGTAGATGATTTGGCGCAATCTCCTGCTGCCATCTCAATGTTGGAACTCCTCAAATCATGCCCTTCATAAAGAAAATATCTACTAACTTATATGGGAATTGTATATCCTTCAGATGATCGTTTGATCATCTTCAATGTTGACTGGTAAAAACATCCTCCCCTTCCTGATTTTTTCGCCTTCCAAATCCTCGTCAAGATCCAGAATGCCAACGTCTCCTATTGTATCATTGATGATGGGGCATCCACCTGTGTTATTTCCACTTTAGTTGGAAGAAACTCAGAACACCTAAGTTGGCCCCTTCCATTATCACCCTCCGAGTGTGGGATTTCCACTCTTCCAAGCCCATCGGCATGTTCCGCAATTGTCCTATTACTCTTGTGGGCAAGACTGTTTGCATTGACGTAGAAGTCATTGATGCCCCCTTAGATTAAAACATTCTATTGGGTCGTAGCTACACATACGCGATGTTTTTTGTCCCATCTATGGTTCACCACAAGATTTCCTTCCCTCATAACGAAAATATAGACACCACTGACTAGCTGACATATTACGAACCAAAGTCTCAGACCTCCCCTGAGTCCATCATCTCTTTGGGGGCAATAAGCAAACCATCGAACCTTTGACCAGTGTCTCAAACAGAGTCTACAAAGACTCCTATTTTCTTGGTTCATTCCCTGGTCTTCCTCCTCCTATCTCTAATCCCAACTCATCAAATGTTTGCATGATGCAATCATCTTGGGCTTCCCTAAAGTGGCATACTTTGGCTAGTCAGCAGCCCCGCCCTCTGCAACCTACTCCTAGTACTTCGACTCAGCCTTCAGGACCCCCTCCTCTAGGCCCTTCATCTACCGCTGGTATTCATGAGCCTCTCTACCCTCCTGGCATGGTTCCTCCTAGCCTTAACCATATCGTAGTTGTCTCGTCTAGCCATTACCCCTCCTGTCAGATACAATTCCTAGCTCCCCCTCCTGGAGTGTTTTTGGTACCTATTATGGATACCTTATACCTTCCTAACTTGACCCTGGGGATCCTAGTCTGGTACATCAATCCCCCAGCCACTACCCTGCCTGTCAGACCAAACCTTATCTTGCTTTGACCCTGGTTCAACCGCTCCCCATGACCCCTCCCTCTACTACAGTGCCTCAGCCACCTCAACAGGAACCTCCTCTTGTTGCAAAAACTTCAGGAAACGGGGGAAAATCTTGTAAGAAGGCACCTAAAGACAAGGCTACCCTAACAAACCCTGCTCCTCCTCAGCCTCCAAATCATACCCAACCTTGTGTTTTGTGTGATGTTGTTGGTCATGCCACCCATCATATTCCTGAATTGCCTCGTATCAAGCCCACGGTTAATGTTGCATTCCCTGAGTCTACGGTCCCTAAAGCCTCTATTTCTTCCTTGAATGTGTCCAACAACCCTAATACTATTCACACCAACCATCCTTGTGCTTTGTGTGATCTCCATGGCCATTATACCCACCGTTGTCCCCACCTCACGCATTATCGCACCTCTTTGGAGGTAGTTCGGGAGTACGAGATTGAACATAACCAGTCTGCCTCTCCCTTCCTTGCACAGTATTATTTGACCAACTTGAGGATTTACCCGCTCCCATTAACATTCCCCCTCCTAATGTCGAGATGACGAAGCCTGTGTCCACCATCCTCTACCTATCATCATTCATGAGATCCACGGTGTAAACTCCCTTTGAGATTTCCCCTTCTGTTTCACTTGACCTCCCTTCAATGATCACCCTAGCCTCAACATCAATGGATCCCTTATCTGCTTCTTCTTCCGTCACCCCCCATGACGATGTGCATGTGAACCCTTCCTCTCATGATGATGAGTTAGGTAGCTTCGTCGTTTCGTGTGGTCTCCCTTCCTCCAGTCACCCCATCTTCTACTGTGATGATGACATTATGGAAGCAATCACCACCCCTGACTTTATCTATCCCCCCTTACATTGAACCCGTGAATTCGAACCACATACACCTTGTGTCCATTACACCCAATCTTTGAGTAAGGGGGCACCCATATTTGAAATGCCAAGAGAAGAAATTCTCCACAACTCTCCTAGTGCATCTGGTCGTCTCAACTCTAGTACCATCATTCTTCCCTATTTAGAAGAACCTCTAGAGTCCCATATCACTTCACATCACTCTAGGGATGATACCCCTCATCATTCCTTCATATTACATCAACAACCCAATCCCCTAGACATTATTGTTGACCAACCTATGGGTTTTCTAGGAGAGCACTAATTCATTATCTCCAAATCCATTTTTGGGATAGTGACACCATGTGTGACAACACAGAAACTTAGCCCATTTTCTTCATATAAGAAGTACCAAAATAGATTGGTAATCCTCCATTCCCTTTCTCTAACTTCATAACCATAACAAAAACAAACGGTGCATCACATCATAAAAAATGTGTTTAGATTCCCCTTTTCTAAATACATTGTGGCATGACCATAACATGCTTGGGGGAACCTATGCCCCTAAACCATAATAATCCCAACTCTTAGCCAAAAAACAACACTGAAACCACCTTTATCTGATACGTCACACTTTTTAGGTCATTTCCTGGGATAGGTTGCAATTTTCTGCCCAGCACCTGCCACCCAGGTCGTAGAACAGACCCCAAAAAGTGTGACCTGGCCTATTCATGAGCTCTGAGTACCTATATTGAAATTTTGATCCCCTAAATTGCAAGAGTGTGGTTAGGCATCTTACCTACAATTGACAGATCTTGATTCCAATGGTCGGTTCATCCACTACAGTCGCCGCAATATTTAGGGCCTTCTCTCCTCTCTACATTCACCACAGCTACACTTGCAAATGAGTGAATTTGGAGGGAAAATGCCTTATTAAAAGAGAAACCCCAGATTTTTCTTTCGCCCACTATGGTCAACCTGTAGTTCAGTTTAACAAACCATCCATACCATTGGAAAGCTCTCACCGAGCTCTAAAATGGGTATCTGTTAGTTTTTTGTGATTTGATACTTCAGCAGGACACATTTTTCCAAGAAGGGTTACTTCACCACTCCTCCAAATCAAATTTTTGCAACACTTGTACTTAGGGCACCACTTTTCCTCCATACTTGTCCATGATTGTGTCGAATTTTGTCATGACTAACCATCTTGTACTCATGTTTTCATGGTCCCCACTGGACCTTTTCTGTGTGGTGGCATCATCTAGTCACCCTTGTTTAGAGAATCGAAGTTGAGTCATCGTCGCATCCATGGAATCTATCCTGAGTCCCTTTGTATCCCGCTATATTCCTTCATCCTTAATTACTTGGTTCCTCTCTCGTATCGCACATTATGGCCTTCAATCCTACTGTCCCATGCCCCCTTTGATATTGTGTCAGTTGCTACCAAATCATCCATGCCTTTCATGTTCTGACAAGGGAAGTCGTCAGCCTGCTACTCAGTACCCCCCATTCCACCATCATCCCTAGTGTCAGTCTATCAGTCACTCCACTATTTTCTCTCATGCCTTAATTAAGGACCCCTTATTGCCTCACTTATAACGTACCTCCTTTTGTCGACATCACCTCATTCATTCCAGAATACAAGTCTAGAGGGCGATGAAACTTGGTTCCAGCTTTCACTCTTGTTCGGTGCCTTGGATTGGGCAAAGGGACTCCTTATTTCCCTTTGACTTGATTTTTTCTCAGCTCCAGCTCCTTACAGCATGATCAATATCCATATACTTGATGGTTCAGTGATGTAGCAGATTATACTAGTGATTCTCGAGTGTGTGTGAGATGTTTCAGACCTCATGAGGGGATGCCCCTTCAGGTATCCCCCCACATGCCCAGATGACCTCTTCATTACAGCCTTTGATGCAGCTCCACAAATTTGATGGTTTTGGCCTCAACCACGTGCAACGCATTTTAGTTTGCATGTATCATTCAGATTTTCAGAGCCCTTTCCTGTGTACAGGGCCTCATTGGTTGTACTTATATCTCATGTACTCAGATATTATTGTATAAGTCCTCGTTGTTATCCCAGGCATAGTATGTATGCGGGATCCATTATCATGTTTTTATCTGGCTCATGTTTATGCCAGCATGTACTATATAGTTCAGTCCCTTGTTTACTGGACGCATTATTATTTGTACTTTGTCTCGGCGGCCATAGGTGTGCCTCCCCTGCTGCCTATAGCACAGATACTCACTCATAAAAGAGACTTGTCACACTTGTAAGTCTTGTCGCCTCAGGGTATTTTTCTCTAGCACTTTGATCTACCTTATATTTATCTCTCTCTGACTTCCCCTTCAGTGTCTAGTAATTGAGTTCTTACAATGTACTTCGGTCATACGATTAGCTCCTAATGCTCGCACGCTGGGGGGAAATCTGTTACACCATTTTTTGGTCATCTAACCTGTTACTATTAGATGGAACAAATTACACCATGTAAGACCAATTTTACCCTAAGTAAAATTGTTTTCACTATGAAAAATAACTTAGTAATCCATATTTATAAGTTTTTTATGGTCTAAATAGGAAACCCCATGAGGAAATATTGAATAAATCTACATTTGTTTCACTTTCATCAAGGAATAATTAGTTAAACAACAGTTTAATTAATATTCTAGGTCATATTTAACCCAAAACAGGAAAATTAATTAGATAAATCATTATTTATCTTATTATTTTCTAGGAATAATTATTTAAACCTTATTTAAATAATATTCCTTGTTAAATTTGACTAAATAATTTATAAATAATTGAATAAATAATTATTTATTTAATTATTACTCAACCACATCCTTAAAATAATAAATAAATCATTTATTTATTTATTATTTACAAATAAAGGGATTTGACCAAATTCAAATTCTTTTTCTCTCCAACAAATATAATAAAATATTCCATAAAAGTTGGATCTAGATTTGGTTAATAATATTTTAATTATGCACCAATATCTAGACTAACTCAATATTTTGTTATAAATAGAAGGGTTTTTCCATTCACTCACTACCTTTTGTTGCCTAAAGATCACTTTGGATCTATACTTTTGGTTTGACTTTGATCCTCCATCATTGTCATATTTTGCTACCATTTTTCCTGTGAGCTCCCTTTGAGTTCCATTTTTTGTCTAGGTTTTCTACACCATCAAGAGAGAGAGATCTTAGATCTGAAGTGTTGAGGACTTACAAGAACCCATCCCATTGAGGGGGACTAGTAACATCTTTCTATGTTCCCTTCCCAGGTGTCAAAAATACAAAAATTCTTTAAAAATATTCTTGTCTTGTCTATTGGATGCATGGAGAAACTCTTTCTTTTATTTATTGTTTAATGAATTTTAATGCATAGATCTATATTTTGTCGCATTTATCTTGGTCAACTAACCGTAGATCTAAAGAAATTGGCAGCCATATTTGATGTTAGGGTTGTTTTTTATGCACAACTAAAGTGAGCTTTTTTTGTACACTTGTAATGAGAATTCATCCTAACATATATCCTAGCAATCCTATACCTAACTACATAGATTGTTTGGCCCCGATGCCCAAGTGGTCTTAATATATGTGTGTTATATTATTATACACTCGTGTGTTTCAAGTATTGGCTTGGCGGTGTTAACCAAGCTCACGTTCGCTTCGAGTGTGCAAATGTGTGTGAAAAGGTGTGGTTAGTGTATGAGTTAATTAAGCATGTTTGATGACACCATGTGTTGCTGAAATAAAATGTTGAAAAACTATAAAAAATGTTGTTAAAGGATAGTAAACTAAACATCTAATCAAACACAAACCCCACCCAAATAAGGCTCTCAAATAGCTAAACAAGGAGAGGAAATCAAGCTACTAAAAAACATACAAAAGGCCTAGAAGATGTATGTCAAAGGGACTATGATCTAAAGGAACTAAGTTGTTGAAAATGGTGCACACAACCAACAAAAATCAGAGGTGAAATTTGTTGCAAAGGATAGGAAATAAGCTCAAAAACCTAGGACACTCAAGGGGATCCTAAGGGGGAAGGCAAGAGTAAACTCAAAATGGAGTTAAAATGGTGAAATGATAATAAGAGGTTGAAAAGTGGATCAGACCTTGAAAACTAGTGGCTAAAACTGTTGAAACCCTAGGCTCCTCACCCAGCCAATCTCTTCCTAAAAAGGTCGAGGTGTACTCCAAACCCTAGGGGGGTTTTTCCTACCTCAAATAGAAAAAATAAGAGAATATGGGCTTAAGGGAGATTGAAACAGAGATAAGAAACCCTTCCTAGTACAGACACAACACTCTTAGCAAGTCTAGAAAAAAACTAAAAATAAATAAATAAATAATCACGTAAAAATTTCAAAACTCGGGTACTAACCTGAAACAGGTGCAAAACATATTTTTTGAGCCAAAAAGAGCATTCTGGAGCTCAGAGCGCAGATCTAGGGCTGAAAAGTGTGTTTTTCACTCAGGACTCTCGATCAGCAGTTCACGCACAGATTTTTTCTTCTTCTATTTGGTTGGTACCTGTAACCTGCAGAAAAAAAAAAAAAACCAGAAAACCATGAGAATCTGAAAATTTGACAGAAAAAGGAAGAAAATATATAAATAGAAATTGAAAGGCTATAAATAACTACATAAGACCCAAAAAAATCACTGAAATTGTAGTCACCCAAGAAACTAAATTGTTACACTAGTGGAGTCACCATTTGTTAGTTTGAAATTTCTTGGAAGGTGTACCAAAAAAATCTCACTTAAGTTGCAGGTGACAAGTGACCCTAACAACAATTATGGCTGCTTATACTTCAAATCTGCAATAATAATGTGAGAAAAACCTATAGAGAAAAATATGTATGTGATTTAAAATAATAATTAGCAAAATAAATCCTATGTAATAACTCAATTATGGAAATAAATTTAAATGAATAAATATTTTATTGATAGATCCTGGTAAAGGATATTTACAGAAGGGTCAAAAATCCCCCTCCATGTGATGGGTCCTTTGATGTCCTTGATGCTTTATTGATTGATCTTCCTCTCTCAATATGTGAAAAAACTAAACAATGTGTATAACTTTAGTGTGAACTCGAATGTAAGAAGACGTTAATGGTGACGATGATAATTGTCATGGTGAATAATTAATGGAAAAATCTCTAATTTATAACAAAGTATTGGATTAACCTTGAAATTGGGAAATAATAAAATATTATTGACCAAATCAAGATCTAACCGTTAGGAATACTTTATTATATTTTTTGGAGACGGAAAATATATTCAAAATGGTAAAATACCTTTATTTAGAAATAGTTAACAAATAAAATGGTTTATTAATTATTTCATAAAGATTAAGAAACTTGTGAAAATGAAATAGTTATTAAATAGTTATTTAACAATTATTCCAAAAATAGAGTTAAGGAATAATAAATAAATAGTGATTTATTTAATTATTACTAGGTTATTTAGTCAAATGTGACAATGAATAATTATTAAATAACGATTTAATAATTATTCCTAGCGAAAATTAAATAAATAGTAATTTATTCAATTTAATAAAAATGGTTTAATAAATTATTTTCTATAGTAAAAGTGATTTTCCTATGGTAAAATTAAGCTTACATGGTGTATTACAATCCACCTAATTAGAAATGGCTAAGTGATCCTTAGTTGGTGATAACGCAACTCCTCCATCTTGATACCCCTCACACACTTCACATCTTCCCACCAGATGTCTGCTTTCACATTGAGACTGAAAATAGCTATACTAGCCTTCATGTTCTCTGTATAATCATGCAACTCGAAGAACTTCTTCATCCCAAGCAATCATGCTTTTGCATCTTCCAGTTTCTTCAACTCTCCATCAAAGGTAAGAGGATTGGATTTCTTGAACTCATCTCGCAAGTACTGCTTCTCACTCTTCCTATAAGGAAGATAATGGTGATGACCATGTTGTCTCTTTGATCTAGAACTAGAATAGAATACATAACCACTATCTCTCTTGTCAAGTGTATCCATCCTTGTACCACCTCTAATTGTGGTATCCTTGACTAACTTATGCCTCCATGAGACTTACTACCATATGCCCCATTTTTCCTTTCATCATGTTCAAACTTGATCCACAATTTTCCATGTCTTTGAAAATATTATAAACTCTAAAGGATCACTACATTGACTGCTGCTTGATTTTCCTAATCTATGGCAATCCTTTCCTCTAACTAAATGATCTTGTCATTATTTTCTTTGCAAATTCTGATTTCAACCTTTAAACTTCTCAAGGTATCTAGTATGTTAGGAGAGTAATCATCTCTTTGCTACTCATTTTATGTATAAGGAGAGTCGCGTGAACTGTAATCCACCATATTGCTTGTCATCTCTGATCTTTTTCTTGCAAACAAACCATGTCAGATAAAACAAATACAGACATGATCAAGCATACGTTAATGAAGTTCAGGGGAGGATATCTTGTCCGCATAATCAATATGGATTAGCAAAATGCACACACACACACACACAGATATATATATATATATATATATATATATATATATATATATATATATATATATATTTGAAATCACTGTATCGATTGTATGAGCATCAACGTCATAGCGAAATAAGACAATAGTGACCATCACAATGCATGCATAGCTAACATATTTACAACTAGCGTGCATGCATAAAAAACACACCTAGCCCATCCAATCCAATTGTTTGAATTTGGAAGCTCTGATACCACCCTATAACAACCTCACTCCATTTTTACCCACTTTAACCTGCTCATTAGGGTAAACACGAAGATGAGAGTTACTATGTGAGACCTGATTTCCAAGATGCACTTATGGAAAGTTAGGTCCATATGTCAAAAAATGGCTACAACCACGTAGTGACACATGATCACACTTTTATCATCCCAAATTTACCCAGCACTATTTATTTTTAGTTTTGTCTCCTTAAAATTAACATAAATTTCTACTTTTGGCAGTTTTTCGGGTTCTAAACTTCTGAGGTCGTTTTTAGGGCCTAAATGACATTTTCAGGGAAAACAAAAAAACTAGAAAAATGCAAGAAAAATTCACTCATATGTTTTCGGTATCCTCATGGAATTATTCGAAATGAGGAATTATGATAGTCAAACGGAGATCATATTCCAAAGTTATGACCTTGGGAAGTTGGAGGTCTAAATTACTCATTGATACAAACACTTTGTGTACATAGTACCTCTAGATTATAAATAAATATTTGTACATTAATTCAATAATGAAACCATAAAATCACCAAGAAGGACCTATTCCCTCTCCGCATAGCTGCAACATCACTTATTATTCCATATATTCATTAACCAATCAATAGTTAAACAATTAATGACAAGAACCATAAAATATACATATGATATGAACAACATATAAACAGAAAATAACCAGCATATAAACCATGGAAAACCAACCATACTATCACCAACCTAATTCCAACAATTATACATGAATCATTATAGAATAATAGCTCTTATTGACATATGAGAATGACAACCAAGTCACAGACTTCCATGTACCACCCAACCATAAATTGAACTAAATCTCTTTTTCAGCCAATCACACCCGTGCCATATTCCAAGTGTGAATGTGGCATATCATGGAATAAAAAAAACAAAATAAAACCAAGGCTTCCAAAGGCAAAACCACCTCAACCCTCAACCATTTATTCCACCTCATGGTCGGACATCACTAACACCAACCAGATTGGTTTCTACCTAAGTTGTCCAGGGCTTCAGGAACCAGTAACTCAACTCGCAACCTTATAGGGATCCAGAGTGTTCATCCAACCCAGCTCTAGGAAATAGTAACTCAACCCACTAAGGTTTGTAGAGTGTTTGTCCCAACCTAGGCTCCAGGACTTGTAACTCAACCCAAGTTGTTTCAGGTCTTCTAGAGAGTTTGTTCCAACCCACAACCATAAGGAATTATGAGCACCAACCAAAAAATAATCAAATGGAAAAAACCCACAACATAATGGATATCTAGGAAATAGGAGGAAAAGGCTAAAACCACTTCCAATCCAATAAATACTCCATTCCAATAATAGCAGATAACAAGATAATCACGTGCATACACCATTCGTCCATAAATTAGCAAGGAAAACACGTATACAACTTGATAACTGCAAAGAAATCTAGTTGTAGTTATTGATCCAATTGTTACCTTGTGATTTCATGCTTTCCTTTTGCCTTATTTCTCCAAATATAAGTGTTTGGTAGATTAATTGTCTTTAGTTTACTTCATTAAATGTCAAACATTATTCGTGTACTTGTGAAATTTATGTGCACTATATATGCTATGATTTCTTCTGTAAAGTAATTGAATTCTAAAAATAAAATAATTGCAAAAATGAATGATTTTTTTCATAGAATTTGGAAACTAATGATGCACATGTTATTTCAATCTAGAGTCCTAACTAAATAAGCTAAGCTTTCAAAATAAATATGTATCTAGATTGCAGAAATCCACACTTAAAATATCAAAAAGGAAATGCTTGAAAATCTGTAATATTCCCAAATGGGGAAGTAGCAATATATGAACACAATAATGGAAATAGTAGTGAATAACATTACACCAATATGTGTGAAAACCATGGAGCCATTTTATTATGTAAATCAGCAGCAAATATGTACAATAGAAGTGGGCACAACTCAAATAATCAAGGCAAACAAGCCTCCCATGAATACATATGCCAAAATTGAAATGTTGCTACATAGCAGAATGCTCATGAACAAGAACAGCGCAGTCATAGAATGTGCACTACTATTGGAAATGTAAAATATGATATACCTGCAATTGTATGGCTTAATAAGTGTCGAGAGTAAAGATCTAAGATCCCAAACACTATTTCAAGGCAATCCGAGAAGGATTTCCTAAAATATGCAAAAAGGAAAAAATGTCGGAGTGCAGCCCTAGGGCTGAGTAGCAGCTGCAACTCAATAACTAGATGAAGATGGATTAAGATGATGCATAATATGAATATACCTCCTCCAATGGATCTTCCAAGTGAAATTTTGATCCTAACACTGAAGATCTCAACTTCCGATCAAACACTGCAACCTCTCACTGCAGATGCTCACTAAAATAACATAGTCCAAGAGGTATACTGCATTGTAGGTGAAATAAATTATGTTCTCCAAGTGCCAAGATGTGAAATAAGCTCCAAAGTCTTCCTCATTGATCTCCCAAAGGGAATAATGCTTCCTCCTCTGAAAAACAAGCTCTGAAAGTGGTGTTCTCAACCCTCCACTGCAACACCCTACAACACAACCCAGCTCTAAACAGAAACTGTGTTGTAGCTGAAGGAGGTAGCTTGGCCTCAAGCCTGAATTTGGAGAAATGAAGTGAAAGCTCTCTCAAGAGGCCTCTCAATAAAGGAGAAGGAATTCCTAAACAGGAATACTTTGTGCTAAGCAGCGCAGCAATCTCAACTAAACAGTTGAAGAAAGCACAAAAGTCATGTAGACCCCAAAATAAATAATCAATATCATGTCTTGCTATGGCTGCCTTGGCCTCCTTTTATACAAATGGAATCCCTTTCACCTTGGGTCCCACTCATTATGGTTTCCTTCACCAAGGAATCCTCCTCCCACTATCACTGCGTTGTCTCCAAAGATGATCTCCACCTCTTATCCCAGCACTGTTGACTTGGTCAAACTTGACCTTGTCCACATGCAAATGTCCCTTTCCACACATGAGGGTGTGAAATCCATCTCCTATGACGATCCATTTTCACATTATGAGGGATTTTATTCATATTTTTAATATGCATGGGCCTCCTTACCCATTTATTCAACTTCTAGGTGATAAAAACAAAAATCAATATTCCAATTAGTTGCATGCTAATTTTGGAATATTACAGTCCTTCCCTCTCAAATGTTGCTTGTCCTCAAGAAAATGCAAGGATAGAACTGACGAGCCTCCTCTTCTACCTCTATAGCATCTTCATATGATAAAATACTCCAAGGATCAAGATGTTGTCTCATCAATACATCTCCAAGTTGCCCCTCCCAAGTATGCAAGCTAGCTTCTGGTGAGCATCCCAAATAGCTATCATCATGTAAAATTAAAACATCCATGGAGGAAAAAATGGACTATCTAAATGCCTTCTTGAGGCATGAGGTCTGATATAGATTGGGATCTACCATCCCCACTTGAATCCCCCATCCCCAAGCTATCATCCATACAAAATGATTTACCTTCCAACATGGCAACTCCTGAAAATGGTCCTCCACCTTTGGCTCCTGCAATGTAGGTGGGATGAATATCTAAACATGGTAGACAAAATAGCATACCCCATGCTATCCCACTCTCCACTCATGACAAGTGTAGAGTAGTTGTTGATCTTGGGCTGCAATAATGTTGCCTTCAAGAAGCAAGAAGAAGACTAAATCTCCAAAGATCTTGCCTTATGAATCATGTTGGCCCAAACCATCCCATATGTGATGGATAGGAAATCATCACCATATGGCATCCAATCAATCAGACCCATGGCCCACCTCATAAAGAAGCAAGTGTTTTATAGTAGTGGCCATATCTCCTCCCATGCTCCCCTTGGAACATGTAATGCAAAAAGTATGGGAAATCTCTTCCCCCAAGGACACATCCAACCAATGTATCTCTCCCCCATTCATGCTCCCAATAAAAATAAGAACAACATCAGAAAATGGAATCATATTAGCATCATGCTAGCTACCATATGTAATAAGGGAGAAGGACAATGGTCCCTCAAATGCAACCAACACAGTTTTACTCTCAACTGCATCAGAAAATAACATGGTGTATGGCTTCCTAACCACTTACTTGCTACCCCAATCTCCTCATAAGTTTGGAGAAAGTGTATGATGTATGGTGCAAAGCGAGCATGCTCTGAAAAAGATATAATCTCCCCAAGTCCTTCTAGGGAATGGCCATCACCAATACTACTTATGGCCTCAAGTAGACCATGAAGTATAGAATAAATAATGCTCCTCCTTGAAGCAATGTCCTGCACATACATGGTTAACGAATGCGTATATTCATTATACACATCATTATGCAACCAAACAATTTCCTTACCATATGCTTTTCTCATGCAAATGGAGTGGCTCATAGATAAATATCCTCTCATTCTCAAAGAGAAAAGAGGTCTTTGTGATAACTCCCCCAAAGAGTTATGTATCTCCTCCATCTGCACATGATCCATGCATCTCCTCAAATGTTGATATATCTCCTCCTCAAAGCCTTCCCAAGTATACCCCTCCATGATGGTGTGGTATGCTCTCATAGAATAAGTGTGGCTGAAGAGAAAATCCTTATGAGCTACTTGTAGTAACTTCTCCTTGAGCTTGGAAGCTCTAGATAAGAAGATCCTACCATGATAGTAGATGACCCCATCTCTGACTGAATATCCCTCCTCATGAAACTAGTCATCCAAGTGAAAATATCCTTGGGATAATCCACCAATAGCTGGGATATCCAATATGGATCCATCCTCCATAGTGACAACACTGATGATCTATCATAAAGAACATATATCATATGGTTTTCCTCCTCTTTGAAATCTCCCATGCCAAAGATGCAAGTTGGAAGGCTGCTATCCTTCCCATGTTTCTCCTGCCACAGCGCAGAATCTGAAATGAGAGTGGGTAAGGATGATGTTGAGAGAATGTCTCTCCTCTCCTTCAGTCTACCCAAGATTCTCAGCATTGTACCAAGCTCTCCTAAGGTCTCCACTCCTCTGAAATCAATGGGTGGTGCCTCAAAATGTGAAGCATCCCTCATCATCTGTTGATCTGGTGGTCTCCCTGGTGAAATTCCTCCATGCAATGAGACATAAAGATCAAGAGTAGACTGCATATATGGATGGACAAACATGTCCCTTCTCTCACTGCACAATCCAATCTCCGTCTTATGTGCATCAACCCTCTGAAATAGATAGGGATGTGTTCTCCTCATCATATGATGCTGGTCATCCTCCCTACCTCCTCCTTCCATTTGCATGGTTTCACAATCTGTCAACAAAGGCACATGTTGATCATGGTTTGTGCCTTAATCTCCACATATGAGATCCTGGGGAATTCCTTGCAATGATACAAGAATCCCTCTTGTTGGAGCATGTGCTCCCTCTACCTCTACATGAGGTGCTAAATAGCTCTAGATGTGACAACGTTGTTGCCCCCAACCTTCTCTTCAACATGAATGGGTAACCTCCCAATGACTGGATCCTCTTTTGGAAAAGGGATCTCCATGCCCTCTTGTTCAAGAATATGAGATAGAGGTCTTGCCTCTAGCAAGGTATGATGCAATATGTTAGCCTCCTCAATGGTTTTCTGAAATGGAGTTGAGTTTATAGGTTCCTCCAACACATGCAAGGTATTTGCTTGTTTTGGTTTGTTTAGCTCCACCACATGTGTTTCAGAATGTTCTTTATCAAATATTTCCACTAATTTCTTAGTGAACCTTGCATAAGAAGAATTATTTGAATTTTTCAAAGAAAAAGACTCAAATATCCACCATGCATAGGCCTTAACTCCAAAATGCAATGCTGCAACTTTGATGGCTTCATATTCAGAAATTTGGTGCTGATGCAAATAGGTGTCTAGCTCCTCCACCCAAGATTTGGTTGAACATGTAGGTGAACCATCAAAAGTAGATAGGAAAAATCTGCTCATATTATGCTACTTTCTTCTCTCCACCTTGATGTTGCAAAACTCTGGAAATGTGATATGATCTCTAAAATTCTTAGTTTGAGATTCCTATTCTTGCAGAAATTCACTAAGAGTTTCCCCCTTAGGCATTTCTTCTTCTTCTATCTCCCTCATGAAAAATATGGGCATATGACTATGATGTGCATCATAGTGTGTGGCTGCCTGCTCACACTCATCATATGAAAATCTAGAGTTTGCTTTAGATTCAAACACTCTCGCAGATTCTCTACCCATCTCCTTCCTCATCTTCTTAAGATCTCCATGAATGCTCTACAAAATTTGAGAAAGAAACTTTGAAAGTCTCTCCTCCTTTCTTCCTCCAAAGAATGGAGTCTTATTTTTGTATTTTATGTTCATATTTTCTTCTTCTTGTCTTCTTGATAGCATAATGGTTGAGATTCCACAAGCTGAGCCAAGATTATGCTCTGATACCACTATAATATTCCCAAATGGAGAAGCAGCAATACATGAACAAAATAATGGAAATAGTAGTGAATAACATTACACCAAAATGTGTGAAAACCATGGATCCATTTTATTATGTAAATCAGTAGAAAATATGTACAATAGAAGTGGGCACAACTCAGATAATCAAGGCAAACAAGCCTCCCATGAATATATATTCCAAAAGTTAAATGTTTCTACATAGCAGAATGCTCATGAACAAGAACAGTGCAGTCATAGATGGTGCACTGCTACTGGAAATGTACAATATGATATATCTACAAATGTATGGCTCAAGAAGTGCCAAGAGTAAAGATCTAAGCTCCCAAACAAAATTTCAAGACAATATGGAAAGGAATTCCTGAAATATGCAAAAAACAGAAATTTCATTAAATTTGGAATAATTTTATTACAAGGAAATAACTAGAATTAAGGTTTTTGGTTATTTTGAAATTCTAGATCCACTATTTAAATCCAAATTTAATGAAATATGTGTTAAAAAGGAAAAAATGTTGGATTGCAGCCCTAGGGCTGAGTAGAAACTACAACTCAATAACTAGATGGAGATGGTTGAAGATGATGCATAAGATGAATAGACCTCCTCCAATGGATATTCCAAGTGAAAGGCTAATCCTAACACTGAATATCTCACCCTCCGATCAAACACTGCAACCTCTCACTGCAGATGCTCACTAAAATAACACAGTCCAAGAGGTATACTGCACTGTAGGTGAAATAAAATATGTTGGCCAAGTGCCAATATGTGAACTAAGCTCCAAAGTCTTCCTCACTGATCTCCCAAAGGGAAGAATTCTTCCTCCTCTGAAAAGAAAGCTCCAGAAGTGGTGTTCTCAACCCTCTACTGCAACATCATGCAACACAATCCATCTCTAAACAGAAACTGTGATGTAGCTGAAGGAGGTAGCTTGGCCTCAAGCCTGAATGTGGAGAAATGAAGTGCAATCTCCCTCAAGAGGCCTCTCATGAAAGGAGAAGGAATTCCTAAAAATGAATACCTTATGCTAAGAGGCACAACAATCTCAACTAAATAGTTGAAGAAAGCACAAAAGTCATGCAGACCCCAAAATCAATAAGCAATATCATGTCTTGCTATGGCTGCCTTTCCCTCCTTTTATACAAATGGAAGCCCTCTCACCTTGGGTCCCACTTATTAGGGTTTCCTTCACCAAGGAATCTTCCTCCCACTATCACTGTGTTGTCTCCAAAGATGATCTCCACCTCTTATCCCAGTGTTGTTGACTTGGTCAAACTTGACCTTGTCCACATGCAAATGTCCCTTTTCACACATGAGGGTATGAAATCTAGCTCCTATGATGATCCCTTTTCACATTATGAGGGATTTTATTCATATTTTTAATATGCATGGGCCTCATTACCCATTTATTCAACTTCTAGGTGATAAAAAGAAAAATCAATATTCCAATTAGCTGCATGCTAATTTTGGAATATTACAAAATCAAAACATGGAAGAGAAACAAATTAATTCTATTGTTGTGGAATTAAACTCATTTTGCACTGGTTACAGAAAAGAAAACAAAAAATCTTTAATTTTTTTTTTTTTTTTTTCTAAATAAGACTAAATCTATTAACTTATAAAAATATTTGGCATAAAACTACCACAAACACAAGCGCGCGTGTAAGCCAACTGTACCGGGGACTGATTGTCAACACTGTTTTTGATTGTTCTGGGTCGCCCAGAGTGGGAAACCGACCCATTAAGCATTATGTACTGGGCCGCCCTTGGAAGGGAAACCGGCCATAGGTTTATACATAAAATGTAAACAACAACATAAAAGCTAGAAGCACCATTCTGCCCATCAGTAGAGCAATTAAAACAGCAAAACTCAAAAAAACCAGAAGTAAATGAGCCAAGGGATTTAGCCCTCATGCTCAGAAGACATTGGTTCCTCTTCAATTCTGCATGCATATTCATTCTCCTCGCTACTGTCCTCCTTTCCTGCAAGACTGTCAGTCTTCAAATCCTTGTTGTCATCTTCAGGACGCAGCTCCGTGAGTTGAGGGGGAATGGGGCGAAGGTCAATAGGAGGGGAGGGGGAGGCACGGTGCGGGATTTCTTCACGGAGAGAGACGGAGATGAAGGCGGTGATGATGGAGTCGAAGGAGGTGCAGTGGAAGCATAGCTCAGCATTCTGGGTAGATTGTCTGATAGTAGAACCCCGAAACCTGCTAGCTCGAGGATTGGGCTGACTAGGAGGGACAGAGAAGTCAGAAGGGGGAGGCTGACTGGAATGAGCGTGAGGGTCAGGAGGGGGGTCATGACCGGGAGGCCCAGAAGGAGAGGCGGTAGTGGGCTGACAGGGGAAATCACCATAAACGCGTGCACGGCCACGACCTCTGCCAGCAAGACCAGAATTCTCAGCACGACGTCCTCTGCCCCTACCTCTGCCTCCACTGCCGCGTGAGGCAGGCGGGGGCGTGATATCATCATCCTCAGAGGAGGAGCTAAGTTCAGAGAGAGGCGAAGGAGGATTTACAGATGCATGGCCTCGACTAATGCCTCGTCTACAGCGCATGCGCTGCCTGAGGCGTGGCATGGCCAACAAAAGGTGGCGCAAGCGAGGACGTCCAAAGAGAGGGTCAGGAACTTGAGAAGCGGAGGGGAGATCACCAGGGTGACGCTGACCGAGCAGATGAGCAGTATAATCGGAAATACAATTGCCAGAGGAGGAACTATCCCGAGAATGCAAATTGAGGCTAAAGGGAGACAAAGTACCTGCAATGAGCACAGCTGGAGCTCCAGATGAGGCCGAAGCACTGCAGAAGGGGCTGTTGGAGAAATGGATGCCCGGAATTGTCTCCAGACAAGCTAGAATGCTACAGCGGCGTCCCGTCTACGTTTTGCAACTGGAATTGGCACAGCCAGGCGAACATACAGCATTCAAGGGGTTCAGAGGTTCGCCATAGCTCTCATCGTTCTGCTCTTCCTCCATACTGTAAACGATCAACAACACCAACGCCATATATCCGAGAGCAAAGGAGTAATAACTGCAGCAATGGTCAGTTCGAGGCGTATTAATAACGCCTGCAGAAGAAGTGCTATGGGCCATGTGGGCTCGGCATGTAGGCAGCGTTGGGAGCTGCGCAGGAGCCCTTGGCTCATTAATTCGCCACCGCAGCCGCATCCGGCGGGGAGCAATCCTTGTGCACTAGGGAGGAGCAATTCTGTTGTATGTCAGCATCATGGATGATAGAGAGATCGCTGTGAGTGAGCAGGCTGTTGCTTTCAGTGCCCAGATTAGCCAAAAGATCAGCAACCTTGTTGCCCTCCCTCTTGACATGAGTGAAGGAGATAGCTCTGTTGTGGTGGAGCCAATCACTTATCTTATCAATACGAGCAACCAAGCGCCAGCTTTGAGTTACCTTATTGGGATCGGCTCCCCAAAGAAGCTGATTGGCGATATGGATGAGGATTTGAGAATCCCCTTCAATGATGATAGGGAAAGGATTATGTTGAAGCGTCAGTCTTAAGCCTTGCCAGAGACCTTCAAGCTCCGCTGAATTGTTGGTATCCCAGCCGATAGAGCCAAAGTAGAGAAGCTGTATTTCTCCATTGAAGTTTCTGATAATGCCTCCAAAACCCGCTTGCCCAGGATTCCCCTTGGAGGCTCCGTCAAAGTTTAATTTGAATAGCCCTGGGGGGGGAGGAGTCCAATTTAAAGGTGTGTTTGAGGCCACCTTGTTTCGAGTCTTCAGAGTTATCCCAAGATTAAGATTCCAATTTTTCCAGATGAGGATTTCTTGCTGCTGCTTGGGGAGATCTTCTTCTTGCTAGGAGTGAAGAGCTAAAGATTCCTAAAGGTTGCCAAGAAAGGTGTGCCATAAGGAGTCTATGGAGCAGGTTTGATTTTTGAAAATACGCCTATTACGTTCCTTCCATAAGGTCCAAAGGATCAGACCAGGGAGGAGTTGCCAGAGCGCATTGAGGAGAGCAGAAGCATAGGGGCGTTTGGGCTAGTTTCGAAGAAGAGAGGTGATATCACAGGAGGGTATGCGTTTCTGACAACGGAAGCTGCATTTGTTCCAGAAGGAATTGGCTAGCAGGCATAGCAGCATGAGATGCGGGATGGTTTCAGCATTAAGAGCACAATTTGGACAACGGGAAGGCCCAATGAAGCCTCGTTTGACAAGGTTGTCCCAGGTGAGTATGCGCTTATGACTTAGGAGCCAGAGGAAAGTAGAGATTTTAGGCCAGGTATGGGGATTCCAAATCATT